>JARFJB010001270.1:1967408-2012408 GCA_036346205.1 Vesta saturnalis
ATGTAGCAATACTGACAGCGATTCTGCGAATAAAAGCTGAATTAGGCAGTTGTGTGATCATCACGTGCTAAGACAAGTCAGTTTTAAAGGTTTTAGTTTTATTTATAATCGTGTAGGTGACCTGTGAAGGAATAGAATGTATAATACAAGGACTGATAAAATATTTTCATTACTAAAAAGCAACAAACCAAACCAAAACAAATCAGATTCAGGTAAGTTAAGGTTATGTTATTAATTCTTCCTACATAATTATTAGCTTAAGACTTGTGCTTACCAAATTAATAGAAACACACTTACTTAATTGTCTCAAACTGTGTAATTTGTTTCATATTTTTCGATCGATTGTTTCAAAATTATTTTCAATCGATGCAACTAGAATGTTATGTTATATCATCAATTTTGCTTCAAACCCGTTTGCAATGTACAATAATTATGTTTGCGATGTTACAATTTGCTGTTATTTTTTAACTTTTTAAGTATTTACAAACTTTTTTATATAAATGTTAACAAAGCGAACAGCTTTAAACTTCTTTTATTATTCTGATCACATGTGTATATAAATATTATATAAACATTTGTTTTAAAACTAAGATTTTGGATCGGTATGATCTCAACATTGTATTTCTTTGTCACGATAGGTGAAAATGATTTGCATACGATTTTACTACCTTGCAAAGGCCACTACAGCCGAGTAACCCCATCACAACACAAGTCTTTAGTGCCACGCTAATTACGAGTAATAACCAAATAAACGAAATGCAGTCAATGTTATTTGAGAATACAGAATTGGCTTGCGATAACATTGCTACCCCTGTGGAAACAGAGTCATTGACTGATCTTGATTTTCAAATTTCCACGCCCCTTTCTGAAAAAGATGTAATAGACTTGCAACCTTTAGACAACAATTATGGTGGCGCTACTACAGCCATTGTTGCAGAATCTTCTGTTACTTGTGAAGATCAAGCCAGCGATAATGACGTTGACATGTTAGCAGATGAAGACGAAGAGCCCTACAACGACAACTCCGATAATGACCAAGATTATATTCCAGATGATAGAGATATGTTTTCTAACGACGAATTAGAAAAAGAAAGTAATAATCAAACCCCAGAGAAATGTAAATCCAGATGGAAGAAATCTAGGCCAGAAACGTGGAAAAGACACAGAAACAGAATTTTAAAGAACAAATGTAGCCCATATAACAACTATAAAGGAGTTCAACAACCAGCTAAAAGTCCGAAAACGGCCAATTGTACAAAATGCAACAAAAACTTCTCAGAGGAAGAGCGGAAAATAATCTGCCAAAAATATTGGGTGCTATCAACTTATGAACGTAAAAAGACTTTATACTTCAAAACGTTTCGAGTAATCCTCCTTCATCAAAAAGACCCAGAACAGAAAATGCATTGCAGAGAAAAAATGTAAAGCGCTATTTTATTAACAAGAACGAAGAGAGGGTACAGGTGTGTCAAAATTTTTTTTGTGAAAACATTAGCTATCTCAAATCGTGTTATACTTAGCGCTTTTAAGGGAAAAGATGAATTAGGACATTTTTCTGGATGCGATAAGAGAGGGAAAAATGCTCCATCAAACAAGACGAGTGATCAGGCAGTAGCTAAAGTAAAAGCACACATAGAATCGTTTCCGTGTATGGAAAGTCACTATACTCGGAAGACTTCATCGAGAAAATATTTAGACAACTCCTTGAGTATTAGCAAAATGTATTCGCTGTACAAAGAACAATGTCAGCAAGCAGACCAAGACGTTCTAAGCTTAATAACATATCGAAGGATTTTTTGTAAAGATTACAACTTATCTTTTTTCCATCCTAAAAAGGACCAATGTCTTACTTGCGTAACTAACCAGCAATCTTCTCCCGAGGAAAAAGCAGAGATGGAAGAGGATTATAATAATCATCTGAGGAGGAAGAAAAATTAGTAGGCGAACAACGAGCTAAAGTCGATGGCTTGTTTGTGTCAGTTACTTTCGACTTACAAAGCGTACTTCGAATACCTTCGTCTGAGGCTTCGCTAGTCTATTATTTTCGCAAATTAAATATGTACAATCTAACTGTTTATGAAGCAGGTATTTCCCATCGAGCATTTTGCTTTTGTTGGACCGAATTTAATGGGCGAAGGGGTAGTTGTGAGATTGGCACGTGCTTGATAAAATACATTTAAAATTTACCAACTGAAGTAAAGGAAATCTCATTTTTCTCAAATACGTGCGGCGGTCAAAACAGAAATGTTCAAGTAGCTGCACTTTTCCTGAATTTGGTTCAAAAGACTCATCTGGAAGTAATAGAACAAAAATTTTTAGAGAGTGGACATTCATTCATGGAAGTTGACTCAATGCATAGTGCAATTAAGCGACAGAAAATATTTATGCCTGTCTATTGTGTTGACTGGATAAACATACTTAAGCTTGCCCGTTCGACAAGAGGGCGAAACAAGGACAAACCACCTTACATAACACAAAAAATCAAATTTGAAGAATTTTTAGATCTAAAAAAATTGTCGGCAACATTGCTGAAAAACAAGAATTTGGATGAGGACGGCCAAAAGGTAAACTGGCTTAAAGTGAAATGTTTTAAATACGAAAAAGGAAAGCCTAATATTATTCAATACAAGTACGACTACAACACTCCATACAAAAATATACACGTTAGCGCGAAGCGAAGCGGACAATGTTTAACTTCCAATTTTATAGAAATAGAAAATCTTCCTCAACTATATTCTGAAGAACTTAAAATTAGCCATGTCAAAAAGATGAACCTGTTAACCATGTGTCAAAAAAAGGTAATACCTGAAATATTCCATCCTTGGATCAACAGTCTACCTTCGGAAGAAGGACTTAAGGATGTACTGCCTGAAGCGGATATGCATGATTCTGAAGTGGAAGAAGAAATAATTTCAAAATAGTTTTTATGCATCAGTGTTTACTTACTTCATGTTGCAATAGAAGTTTCTATATCTAAAAGTTAGGTTTTAGTTAATAATCAGTATTATTACAAATTGTATTTACTTTTCTTAGAACGTAATAAAACTTTAAAACTGAGTGGCCACCAATTTTTTCAATAAAACTGCGCAATCTTTAAAATCATAAGCTTTTTACCTTTAAAACGTAAAAATATATAAGAAGAACATAAATCTAAAGGTTTCAAAAGCTACTACAATCATAAAGAAAAACATAATGATGCATACTTGCGAGTGTTACTGTTACTCACTAAAACACAATTGAGGCTAGATCTTCAATATCTTATCAAGTAAAATGCACTAAGTCAATGCTTTTAATAATTTAAAAATGTTTAAAACGGGTTTTCCTACAACAATAAAGCATTTGTTTGTTAATTATATTTACGAAAACATATTTGTCTCCATTTTAAGCTACTCAAAGCTTCAGAATGATTTCATGGATAATTATGAAAAGTTCACCAACATTAAAATGCGATTTACTCAAAACTGTATTTTTTGACTTAGTGCCTTTCGCTTGCAAGCCCACGATATATATATATATATATATATATATATATATATATATATATACAGATACTCACACACACAAAAACACAAACACAAACACACAAACACACAAACACACAAACACACAAACACACAAACACACAAACACACAAACACACAAACACACAAACACACAAACACACAAACACACAAACACTCAAACACACAAACACACAAACACACAAACACACAAACACACAAACACACAAACACACAAACACACAAACACACAAACATACAAGCACACAAATACACAAGCACACAAACACTCAAACGCACAAACATACGAACACACATACGCTCACACACGCGCACAAATACAGGCACACACGTGTCTATTAATGATTGAAGCTGACATCATGTCAAATCTAGGAAATTCCTCTGCTTAGTATTTGCAACAATGAGAATTATATTTTAAAATCAATCGGTTTCTACATTTTTTGTCATAGTCGCACGTGTCTGTTTTTCGTTAGCTTTTATTTTAATTTTTCCGTTCATTTTTTATTCATGTATTAATTTTTCGTTATATTCACAATCAGTTATATCCATAACTCCAGATTACTTTTTGTTTGGAAAGATTAAAAGCAATATTTATAGAAATAGATTGCATAATTTAGATAAATTTATGGAAGCATTTGAACACGAGATTCTGCATGTTTTTGAAAACATGAAGCGGAGAATTAGTTTATGTATTCAGCATCATTTTCAACATTTTTTGCAATTACACTAATTTAATGAAGAATGTTTGTTTGCATTTTTGTCATAAGAATGGTTTTTAAATTGATTTTGTTAAATAATTGTAACTAGCAAATATTGGCAATAAAAATTTCGAAAAGTAGGGGTATTCTGTTTAATTTTAACAATCAATGTCTATAATTACATCAAAGGTGATTACCCCATGGGACGCTAATGTCAACCGTTGCAACCGAAATGAAGTGTAGTGGTACCAATCTAACCAAAATTTGCTACATGACGTCAGCTTGAATCATTAATAGACACCCGTTATTGCTACCTTTCCACTGAGGGTTTTGTTTATAAGATCTACCTTTGTTATCTATGTATAATACTTGATAATGTTTGGTATTATTACCAATTGTGGTTAAATAAATAAAATTGCAGAAGATTTTGCATTTCCAACAAACGGAACATCTGATTTTGTTAGAAAATTGATATAATTGAACGGTAAAGCATTATACCGCAGTTGTAATTAAATCTTAGAAGCGATAACGCTCTTGGTTACAACCATTTGTTAAAATCGTAAAAGTTAAAAGTTAGTCCCAGGCAAGTAATTACGCTTAATTGGAGAAGTTTATAAAATGATTATTCACGGATTGTGTTTCAATGAAATATAAAATTAATTTTGCTTGATTTACACTTAATGGCTGAACCCCTCAGTTAACGTTCATAAGCAACGTGAAAGTTATGTAATAATTTCGTTCGCATTCCTTTTAATACTTTTTTAATTGCGTTAACTTTTATACCTTCCAAAATTGGAAAATGAAAAGTGCTATTAATAGACTAAAACGAGTAAAAATGATGTTTGTTAAAGAATGTAAATTGCAATAAAACGTTTGTGCAACCTAACAAATTTTATTTTACAAATGATTTTTCTAATTTTTAAAGATATTCAGTTAAAATGGCTTAGTTATGGTATTATTCTATTTCATTTAGTGTTCATGCTATGTATATAAAGGACTTTTTATACCGAATAAACTTACGCTTTGGTTTTAACGTATAAAGTAGTTAAAAAACATTCGAGATTTCCATCAAATGTCAACTTTGGTTTCCACAACTTAAAACCGCAATAAACCCAATACCGTTACTTTATCCTTATAAAGTTCTAACTAGGTTGTAACAAACATTTCTTTCAAACTCGTTTTTCTTACATAAAACTTGTCTTAAATCCATCAGATATATTCTAAGATGGCCTTTTTTTATTGTTTGTGATAAGATCCAGATCGTGAAAATGTACATTATATATTTTTTTTAACTAATTGATGAATTAAATAACGATTGAATTTTAGTAAAATACAATATAAGACGGTAATTAAACCCAATATACGTATATTATTCAAATTGTCAATTTCGCAAGTTGCTTAATATTTGAAAGTATCTATGATACAAAGGCAGTGAATTCTCATTTCGCTACCCGCATGCAGTGAAGTACTAAAATTATTAGACACTAGAAGTGTTGGTAAGAAAATTAATTTAAGTACCTTTGTGAAAAGCTAGTTTACCATGTTCTAATAACTAAAGTCTACTTAGATATCATTTTTTCTATTTTATTAAATATCGTGCATAATACTTATTTCGACACACGTTCTAATAATTAATTAATTGAATTAACGGCGTGTATTTTCTCAGCACATATTAGATAGCTACGGTTTTTTACCTTCCAACCTACATATACATATGTACTATAGAAGGTTATGCAATCGACCTTTTCTTCACTATCGCTAAATTGACTTATTAGGTCATTTTACAACTTTTCGCCAAAATCAGCCATCAGGTCTAGATGTTTGTGTGGGTATGGATGTGGGTGTGGGTGTGTGTGTATATGTGTGTTTTTTAATACGTTTATTTTCTGGGCGTTAGTACATTTGTATTTTCCAATTTTACATGATAAGCATTAATGCTGCATATTTTACTTAAATTTATTTACATATTTACATTATCACTAACTTTTTTTTTTCAAACCTTTTGTTCGATGTTCTCAAAGTTTATGGTATTTCCATCAATCTTGCATAAAACGTTTTTTTCACACCATACTTTTTGGAAACTGCTGATGTCATGTTTTCCTTTATAATGGACAAATTCACGGCCAATTCTGTTTTTAATACTTTACGTGAAGTAATTTGGTACGTTTTGAAATTTTTTATTTTCTTTATTCTGTTTCATATATATGTTATGAAAATGTTTTTAGTTGTGTAAACTTATAGTTAGTTTTGGTGTATAATACAGACTTAATAAATATATATGAAAAGAAAAAAAGGTTGCATCAAGTAAATATAACCTCAACTTAATTTTAATTTACTTTTATTACTATTAGAGTGCTGGGCCCATAACCTGTTATAGTTTTAGTTTATGACTCTTTGAATAGTTTAAATAAAAGTAAATTAAAATTAAGTTGAGGTTATATTTACTCCAACCTGTTTCAAAGTTATTTAATAAAGATTTTAAGATTGTTTTTAACAGCAAAACCAATGGTAAAGGGTATGCAATGATATATAATGACAATGTTTCATTTTATTGCAATACATTTAATAACTATTCTTGTTGAATGTTGATTTTGTGCATGATAATTGTAATAATTCAGAAATTGGTTTGTTAAATAAAAGTGTAGATAAAGATATTTGGCATCGAAGGCTAGGGCATGTCAACAGAAATAGTTTAAGAAAATTAGGGTTACCTTTTAATAATGATGTTTGTAAAATATGTGTGTCATTCAGACATAGCTGGTCCGGTGGTAACACCTACATCAGAAGGTTATAGGTACTTTCAGGTATTAATAGACGATTTTTCCCATTTTCTTATTGTAAAACTATTAAAAATAAAAGTGAAGCTGATCAAAACTTCATTAACTTTGTTAAGCAAATCAAAACACAGCATAATTTGAAAACACAGAGAATAAGAGTTGATAATGGTGGTGAATTTGTATCCCAATATTTTAGAAACTTCTGCAGAAATAAAGGCATCCAGCTTGAATGCACAATGCCATACAGCCCACAAGAAAATGGCACCGCAGAAAGAATAAACAGAAGCCTACTCGATAAGGTGCGTACTAAATTTATAGAAACAAACCTGCCAAGAATGTTATGGGGTGAAGCAGTGTTATGTTCTGCTTACGAAATAAATAGATCCCCACAAAAGCAAATAACGGAGAAGTCCCTGCTGAGAGATGGTATAAGAAGAATAACTTATCCAAACTTAGAGTTTTTGGAAGCCAAGCTTGGGCCGTTATTTTGCCACGACAAAGTAAATTAGAGAGGCGAGCACAACCTTGTATTATGGTTGGATATTCAGGCGCAGGATATAGACTTTGGAATTATGAGAAAGACAAAAAATCTTCTGCTCTCGAGACGTCAGATTCAATGAAGAGAAAACAAATTATGATGATATAGAGAAAACGAAAAATGAAATTATGATACAAGATGGTAGCATAGAAAATATAACAAGACAAGATAATGAAGAAAATGAAGAAGAAGAAGAAACCAATAATGAAGAAAATGAAGAAGAAGCAGAAATAGAGACAAGCATAGATGAGAAAGAATCAGAGAGTACAAGTTCAGAAGAAGAAAATATATCTAAAACTGAAATAACAACTAGAGGAAGAAAAGTAACAGCACCGAAATATTTAAGTGAATATGAAACTTATACAGCATATTGCCTTATATCGACAAATGAAAGTGATCCTGTGAAGTATGAGGAAGCAATAAAAGAAGAAGGGTGGAGAAAAGCCATTGATAAAGAACTAGATGCTCATAGTAGATTAGAGACATGGACTGAAACAGAACTACCAAAAGGACAAAAAGCGATACAAACTAAGTGGGTTTTAGAAGCAAAGAAGATGGCACCAAGAAGGCAAGAATAGTCGCCAAAGGTTTTCAAGCCAAGGGTGAGGATCCTTTGATCCCATATACTCACCAGTAGCCCGAACATCTACAATTAGATTAATGTTGTCAGTAGCATTACAAAAAGCATTTACTATTCGACAGTTAGACATTCCAATAGCGTTTTGAACGGTATATTAAAAATGATGTTTATATTTATGCACCATTACGTCTACAAACAAATTCTCCAATATTGAAGTTAAATAGAGCCCTATACGGACTTAAAGAATCTCCAAAGGTATGGAATGATACATTCAATGATTTTTCTACAAGAAATAATTTTAAAAGATTAAGATATGATTGTTGTTTATATTACACAGATAAAATTTGGATCCTAATTTACGTAGACGATATTTTACTTATGGGACAAGAAAGTAATGTAAAAAAAAACGGTTAAACTATAAAGCAATATTTTCAAGCCAAAGACTTAGGTGAAGTTAAACACTTTCTGGATATGAATATATCAAGATCAGAAAATCATATAAAATCGATCAATCAAAGTTTATAGATAAACTATTAGTTAACTTCAAAATGCAAGAATGTAACCCCAAAAGAACTCCAATGCACAAAGGTTTCCAGTACATTGAAAGTAAAATTCTCAGCGATATTCCATATCGTCAGTTAATGGGTGGATTCATGTATCTAGTAACAACAAGCAGACCCGACATAGGATTTGCAGTATCCTAGCTAAGTAGATTTTAGATCGACCAACTATAGAAGTCTGGAACGCCGGTAAGCGGATACTACGTTATCTGAAAGGAACGAAAACCTAGGGGTAGAATATTACAAGAATACAGATACACAGAATGAGATTATTCTGAAAGGATTTTCCGATTCAGACTGGGGAACAGATAGAGAAGATAGAAAGAGTGTAAGCGGCAGTTTAATACTGTACGGAGAGAATCCGATACTGTGGTCTTTAAAGAAGCAAAGTTGTGTTGCTTTATCATCGTCTGAAGCAGAGTATGTTGCAGCAGCTTCGTGTGCACAAGATCTAGTAAATTTAAAAGGAATTTTAAGTGATTTTGAAATTTTTAATAAACCAGTTCTCTATTGTGACAACAAAAGTTCAATTTTGATGAGTAAAAGTAATGAAAACTCGAAAAGAGCGAAACATATTGATATCAAACATCATTATTTAAAAGATTTAGTATCTAGAAAAGAAATTCTTGTTTATTGTGTTTGAACTGATCAAAATGTAGTTACCTAATGAAAAATTCATTTATCTTAGAAATAAGATTAGTATTTTATAAATGTCATGCAGATTTAAATAAGTAGTATGTAAGTCTTTTCACGATTTTAACATGTTAAGTTAAAGAAAATGTTTAAATCGAGGGGTTATGTTATGAAAATGTTTTTAGTTGTGTAAACTTTTAGTTAGTTTTGGTGTGTAATACAGACTTAATAAATATACATGAAAAGAAAAAAAGGTTGCATCAAGTAAATATAACCTCAACTTAATTTTAATTTCCTTTTATTTAAACTATTCAAAGAGTCATAAACTAAAACTATAACAATATATTCGATATGCTGTAGCTTTCACTTTTGTTTTAGTCCTGCTATGATGTCTGTTAATATTTTTCGTTTGGTTAACTGTTCGAAAAGTGTATTTATTTTCCTCCAAATAGCCTAGATTTGGCTACATTCGAATATGACGTGCGTTGCTGTTGCCGGAGTCTGGCATATTTTGCAGTTTTGATTTATCAAGCACACACACTTTGTTAAAAATGTTCCATCGGCAAGCCTATTTTTTGCAAACCTCCATGCTATCGCGCTTTCCTTTCCGAGTGTTGGGTGTTGTATAAAAGCAGTCCAGTTTGTTTGGTCATATGTTATTTCATCTGTTAATAGTTGATCCCTATTGAATTTGTGTTGTAATATTAGGCCAAATATCTCCTTTCTGCATTTATTAATTTCTTCTAAATTATATTTTGTTCCCTTCAGTGTATATTCTTGTAGTTTTTGATGTTGTCCATGGGTTGGTTGTTGCATACTACATTTTGCTCTTAAATACTTCTTGATTTCGTTTTGGTTTTTTCTTAGCTCAGCTCTATTTAGGTTATTGAGTACTTGCCATTTTCGTTTGTCGTTAATATCATTTATTTTGTAAAAACCAGCTTGGATCCACAATGGGGCGATGTTCATATCTTTTAAATACAAAATTGTTTGTTAATGGGATGCTAAGGATGTCTTGTTATTTACACCATAGGATGGAGTTTCTAAGGACAATATTGAGCAAGATTTTATCATTTGCTTTTGAAAACGTGCAACATATCTGCAGTTAAAATCCCCGTCTTGTAAAATGAATTTTTCCCATGTTAGGCTTCGTTTTCTATTCTGCTTCAATAATTCGTCAAAGAGTAAATGCCAAAACATGCTTTCTTTTCTTTTCGTTTTGCAGTTAAGATTGTAAACATAGTCTGCTTTGCGGCAACGTTCACTAGGCCCAGTCCTCCAATATGTTTTGATAAGCATACGTGTATTAATTTTGTTCAGTGTTTTTTACCAGCCCAAGAAGTTTTTATGAAAATATTTTGAAACCTGTTTAACATTTTTTCGTTAAATGGGAAGATTTGCAACAAGTACCGTAATTGAGGGGCAATAAATCTGTTTATTAACGCAACTCTCCCGGGACATGAAAGATATTGTACAAGAGGTTTCGAACTTCTGTTTCCTTTTCCACACTTTTTAGAAGTTTTTGCAAGTGGTTCTCCGAAATCGTTCCATTACTATGAGTAAACATTACTCCTACAATTTTAATTTCTATATTGTTCCATTGGCATGGTATTGGATGGTCTTGTCGGTTTTTCCATTTTCCTGTCCAGAAGCTTATTGATTTGTTAATATTTAATGTTACTCCAGAAAAATTTGAAAAGGATTCAAATATTGTATGTATCTTCGTTAAGTCTTCTGCATTTTCGATATATATTGTTAGGTCATCGGAGTAAGACGATAGTATTAATTTTTCTTGGTTGGTAGTAACACGTATTCCCCGCAAGCTATTTGGGAAACATTCCAGAAGAGGCTCTACATCTAAGATGAAGAGCAATCTGGAAATGGGACATCCTTTCCTTACGCCATTTTGTATAGGTATGCTTTCTGTTAATGTGTTTTTGACATTTACATATGCTTTAGCCTTTGATTCGTTTAATATATGGTTTTAAACTAGCAACGATGATATCGGTTCGCGATAGAAGCTTCTTTTTATCATAATTGCTTCTGGTCTGTCTGAATTGTACAGGTGCTGGAAGTTTGTGGATTTTAACTTTTCATTTACTTCATCTTCATCATTAAACATTATTTTTGTCGTAGTTTAAGTCAAATGTGAATTCTAGAAGCACATGGTCTGAGAAACTTGGTTTCACGTTTATGTTGGTAATATGATTTATGAGGTTGTTTGTAGTGTAAAACCTGTCAAGTCGTGATGAGGAGTGTTTTTCGTAACATGTGTGTCCTGTGTAGTGTGAATATTTTGTTCTGTAAATATCTTGGTAGCCTTGCATATGTATTACATTCTGAAGGTAAGAAGCTACGTTTGGGAATCTATTTTTGGATTTACGCCGATCTAATTTTGCATTTAGTGTACAGTTGAAATAGCCGCCTGAAAAGACATTATTAGCTTGTATATTTTGTAAATATCTTTTTAGTGTCTGTGGTATATATAAAGCTACTTGTTGTTCGTGGGGAAGATTAATGAAGACGTACTTTTTCTTGTTCTTTTAACATTACTTTTCGCAAGTAGCCGTTGTATAGATTTTCATGGGTGATTAGCTCCAAAAATGCAAGTTTGTAAGCAATAATAGTGTATGCTTTTTCAGTGAACAGAAGTCTCCATCAAATTCTGTTTACTGATGATACAACCCTACTGATCAAGGGTGATTGTCTTGAAACTGTCCCCCGTCAAGTTAACAAAATGGAATCAAAGGCGTTTGCACTGTTTGCTGTAAACAAATTATGCACCAATATAGATGCGCGCGTGTGAGCGTGTGTAGGTGTGTGCGTGTGTAGGTGTGTGCGTGTGTATGTGCATGTGTGCATGTGTGCATGTGTGCATGTGTGCATGTCTGCATGGGTGCATGTGTGCATGTGTGAATGTGTGCATGTGTGCATGTGTGCATGTGTGCATGTGTGCATGTGTGCACGTGTGCGTGTGTGCGTGTGCGCGTTTGTGCGTGTGTGCATGTGTGCATGTGTGCATGTGTGTGTGTGCGTGTGTGGTGTGGTTTGTGCGTTTGTGCGTGTGTGTGTGTTGTGTGTGTGTGGTGTATGCGTTGATGTATGTTAGTATCCAAGATAACTCCAGAAAGAGAACACGTGTAGGAGCTGTTACATATTTTCTGATAATTCTGAAACAAAGATATAAAGATGCCCTTGTATAGACTTTAAACATATCATTTACGTGTGTATGTGTGTGTGTGTGTGAGCGTGTGGTGCGTGTGCGTGTGCGTGCGTGTGCGTATGCGTGTACGTGTGCGTGTCGTGTGGGTGTGCGTCTGTGTGTCTGTGTATCTGTGTGTCTGTGTGCCGATGTGTCTGTCTGTCTGTGTGTCTGTGTGTCTGTGTGTCTGTGTGTCTGTGTGTCTGTGTGTATGTGTGTCAGTGTGTCTGTGTGTCTGTGTGTCTGTGTGTCTGTGTGTCTGTGTGCCTTGTGTCTGTGTCTGTGTGCCTGTGTGTCTGAGTGTCTGTGTGTCTGTGTGTCTGTGTGTCTGTGTGTCTGTGTGTCTGTGTGTCTGTGTATCTGTGTGTCTGTGTGTCTGTGTGTTTGTGTATCTGTGTCTCTGTGTGCCTGTGTGTGTATGCGTGTCTGTGCGTCTGTGTGTCTGTCTGGATCATTAACCATAAATAAAGTGGGGTTAACTTGTTTAATTTGAAGGTAACTAACAAAACTAGTGGCGTTACTAGTTCTAATTTTTTTAGTTCGAATTTTAGATCCAACTTTTTATGTAGGAATTGAAATTTACCATAACATTCTACAATACATTTATACAGTAATTTATTGTTTATTAGGTCGTTCATTACTAAATTAGGAACGTGTACAATATGTACAGAGGTTATAAAAAACTTACTAAGTGTTAGTATGTATTACACATAGGTCGCTCTTCACATACTCTATAGAAGTAGAAAAAGCATAGTTCACATCTCGGTCGTGATCGTAATAAGGCATTCGTGCGCAATAGGCTACTCACCACCCTTACTATGTAATATACTAGTACGTACCAGTTTCTATTGGAAACTCTTGAGATCGTTGTCAAAAGCAAAAAACACGTGGAGTAACCTTCTGTTTTCATTATACGTTACATTCATAGTTTCATATCTGTTTAAGCTCATAATCTTATTGTTTTAAACACTTTTCAGTTCACAATGCAAAAAATAGATTCTGTTTTATAAGTGTTTTGTAACTGTGGTTTCCTATTAGTGGAGTTGATCGGCCTATTTCCACAGTTTATGCTTTTTGAGCGCGACGTTTCGGAAGCGGACTCTGCTTCCGTCATCAGGCTTAGTCCTGAGAAGGACTGTTTTCGCACTTGAGAGAGCAGTAGATCACTCAAAGTGAGAACACAGGAACACAAGAACAATGTCCGCAAGGGCGAAATAGAAAGATCAAGAATCTCCGAACATGTCTGGAACGAAGACCACCATATCCAATGGGATAACATACAGATAGTGGCAAAGGACGAGAACACAACTCGTCGAAAACTCAAAGAAGCCACATACATCGCACTAGCAGAAAATCCAATAAGCCAAGCTAGTGTAGATATGAAACCCATATGGATTCCAATAATGCGCGAAGTGCTTAAGCGCAATACACCTACGCAAGAAGTTACTGCGCAACATGCGCAATAAACTTCTGCGCCACCACGAAAGTTTAATATAATATATATATATATATATATATATATATATATATATATATATATATATATAAGTTCTAATATATATATATATATATATATATATATATATATATATATATATATATATATTGGATTACTCTATGGCTCAGTGGCAAAGGTGTCAGATTAGTAAGTGAAAGGTACCAGGTTCGAATCTAAGAGTAGTCAAGTGCTTGGGAAAAATTATATATAACATGAATTCGACTCAAGTGCGAAATCAGTCGTACTCAGGACTAAGCCTGATGACGAAAGCAGAGTCCGCTTCCGAAACGTCGCGCTCAAAAAGCATAAACTGTGGAAATAGGCCGATCAACTCCACTAAAAATAGATTATTTCTATTGAATACGTAACGTCTTTAGATACGCATAATTGACGTTAATGAAGCTTTTATTTTACCTAGGTAACGTTTTGGTATTTCAAAGTATGTAAAATATAAAAAACACCATAACATAACCATTCGTCCGTGATGAGTTGCAGTCGAAATAACATGGAAAATTCTTTTCCTTAATATCTGAGGAGAAAATCATGACAATGCAGATGAACTCCGGTGGGATTATTAATATAATTAAACTAAATTTACTGTTAATTTTAAATCTGACAATCAGTGTTGCCAACCTACATGTATATGCACAACAATACTACAGCTTAATTTAGATTTTAACAAGTAAAGCAAGAACGTGAATCAGTGACGAAGGATTTTTCCTTTTACGTGCTTTAGCAAGCCCTAAAAGTTCTATTTTCAAATCCCGATCTGAAAATGAATACTTTCTTTCCGAAACCAACTTTGTGGATCCGCTTTTTCCAAGTTCTAGTTTTTTTAATAATTGTGGACAGAACAGGCTAATTTCTCCAATCGCGATAAAGCACACAGAAACACTTAGGAGGATGGATAAAGGGACATTGAGTTACCAAGAGATGCCTTACATTTCTTCATATCATAAGTAAGAGGAAAACAGGTAGGAGGAGATCATTCCAGAGTTTAGAAGCGGTGTAGAAGAATATGGATTGCGCCTGTTTGGTACGACAAATGGAGATTTGTACTGTATATTGATGATGTGAATGAGAGAACTTAGTATTCCTAGCCAAGGTACCCGAGATAGTATCAAAGAATGTAATTCAACAGTGCAATAGCCATTGCAATACCGATAATACAAAGAAAGAACTTAAATGATTCTGCCATGCTCAATGGACTGTATGTCAGAAATTAAGGGGGGTAATTTATAAGTCTAATCGCTCTTTTTTAATAGGATCAATGATATCTAGAGCGTATTGGGGAGCACCTACCTAGAGGTGAGAATTGTATCCCAGATGAGGTTGACTTTGGGCCTTATACAGCAGAAAGAGTTGTTGGGAGGTAAAGTACTTCATAGATCTGTACAAAAAGCTTATTTTACTAGCAGCTGCTTTGGTAGTTACGAAGATGGTCAACCCATGATAGATTTGAAGATACAATCATTCCCAACAGAGTAACTGAGATCTGAGCGATTCATTATTACAACAGGAAATGATCGCTCTTTATTGCCGTATACAAGGCAACACTCACACTCACACTCACACTCACACTCACACTCACACTCACACTCACACTCACACTCACACTCACACTCACACTCACACTCACACTCACACTCACACTCACACTCACACTCACACTCACACTCACACTCACACTCACACTCACACTCACACTCACTCACACCCACACTCACACTCACACTCACACTCACACTCACACTCACACTCACACTCACTCACACTCACACTCACACTCACAAGCACACTGCACTCACACGCACGCACGCACGCACTCACGTACGCACATACATACATATGTATATATATATATATATATATATATATATATATATATATATATATATATATATATACATGCACTCATACGCACACGCACACGTACACGCACACGCACACGCACACACACACGCACACGCACACGCACACGCACACGTACACGCACACGCACACGCAGACACACACACGCACACGCACACGCACACGTTATAAATGAGCTGATAAGTTCGATCTGATTTTCAGTTTATTACTTGCACATTATTGTTGTTATAAAGGTTTTTATATTCGAAAAAAAAAATGTTTATTCATCAAGAAAACGCACAAGCAGTAATAGTGCACAGTTGAACAAACTCGATTATAACAACTAAAAGACGATCTCGTTTAACATTTCAAAAGGAGCCCCCATCTAGAAATGCTATCTTAAAATGGAACAGGAAATTTATTTAAAATGGGCCAATAAAAGAAAAAATAAAGTTGCAATGCAATAAAATCGTTTATTGCAAATTAATGAAGTGGCGGTAAGGTATAATTGCAGACCTTCTATGAGAAAAATTATTAGTAAGGTAAATTATTCTAAAAGTGAGGTTCAGAAATGCCTAAAAATACCAAATTTGACACCGCATAAAATACAAGCATTTCAGAAGCTTAATTCAAATGACATTGAACAACAGCTTAATCTGAGTGAAACACTTTTTATTTAGAGCAGAACCTGATGTTATTCTGATTAATTGCCTTATTTGGGGTAGCGAAAATCCTAAAGCTTACTTTTCGTTTGTTGCGAGGGAATCTGTACATATAATAACTTTCGCTCAAAAATGGACAGGACCCGTAGAATGGCCGGCTTATTTACTTACTGTGCCTGATTTTTTTGTATGAAAACTGAAAAGACACGTTTTTGAAAGCATTACTCAAGGAATGTTAGAACATTCTTTTATACATATTTTATCAGTTTTCCACTTGTTACATATTCTAGTCCCTACATAGGTACCCAATAAAAGTTACTTAACAATTACACGATTTACGTGTACTAATTTTCACTAATAAAACGTATTTAAATTAATATGATTTATTTAAACGATCGGAAATCTGATTTTCTTTCAAAGGATAGATGTGATGTGCAGAAATGAGTCGGTATAAAAGTAAAACAACTCACTTATTTTTTCAAAGAAGTGTAGTAAATTATGCATGTTTGAAAAGTAGAAGAATGGCTCTTTCGGATGGTATGAAAATATACAGGGTGTTACATTTAAGAAGAGTCGTAATTTTGAGTTAAAAAGTGGCAACTTTTTTTCAAGCCCCTGTAGAAGCAAAAAGTGGAAAAATATCATAACGAAACTTTTTGAGAAACAAAGCACTCTGACGAAAGTACGTTGCCTCTATCTCATTCCGTCTACAAGTTATACGCTCTCAAAATGTGTCACAAAATCCTGGGACACCCTTTGCAGTATAAATACGGTGTTATGTAGAAATATTTATAAAATGATTAAGAACTGAGTATCGAAAACGAAATTGGTCGTGATCTTCAATTCAAATAAATATCAGGGAGAAAAGGCATATGCTGCAGTAAGTACCTAAAAAGAACGCATATTCATCATACAAATTTATTCAAACACATTGAATAGATCAAGGAAATGGTTTATTTAATACTACTTCTGTCTTCTGACTTCTGTCTTTTCTGAGAGATTCGTTAGTAATTATTTTTTTCTACGTTCATTCAAAAGAGGAACACTTTTTGCAGGTTCGTCAGTGTAAAAAGTTATCGTTCCTTGCTCCAGTACAATAAAAATGTTCTTACAATCGGATACGGATAACAAACAGGTTTCTTAGCTTAGTGTTAAAAGTTATTGTGGTTGAAGAATTTTTTTTGACACCCTACCAGATATCCATATACTGGCAGCTGAAGCATCTTTAAATTTAATGTCCAAATCAGGCTAATAATTACATTGAATGATAATTTAATAGTAAACATTACGTTATTATAAAATATTTTTTATTTACCGAGACTTAGTTAAACCGATTTTTTTAAGGAACGTTGAAAAAACTGCGTACAACTCGAGAAAAAAGTGTTTATAGCATTCAACGTGTAAGAAACACTCATTTTGTGCACTTGTTCCATAAATAACTATTTCTATTATCTCTATTTCTACTTCATTGCCTTAGTTTATTATCATTTTTTCAAATTATTCAACCACACCAATACCTTACATAAATGCCTACTTACTAACATGATTTGGCCAAAAGTTTGTAGCTATGAAGCTATGAAGAGATTAGTGTCAATAAAACGTTTTTTTTTGCCTTTCAATTCATTGGTTTTCATGATAAACTGAAAAATTTAAGTAGCTAGCACATAACTTTCTTATGCGTTTGTCGGGGTGTAGTAGCAGTTATGAGAAAGAGTTACACAGCGCGATACGGATAATTTTAAATTATTCATATTTTCTCTTACACTAAATGTATAAAACACATACACAATTAAACGTATATACGTATGCAAACGTTTGCATTGTGAAAAGGCGATACATATTACACATCCTATCTAGCAGAATTTATTTACTTATTATACATTTTTGTGTTTATATAGTAATTTATACAACCATTGGTTTGACATTCCCTTCTTTGAATTTTTATGGCTTAGATACTATTCCACAAAAAAAATTTCATTATGGAAACTTGTTTATTAATTAATTATCGTTTCGTTATTTTCATTAAAGTACACAAAGCGTACTCCAGTAGTATCGGTTACGTATTTTCTAAGTGATCGTTTCTACAGATACACAGGAATCAAGTCGAAAATGGGTTTTGAAAATAATAAAAATGTGTAAATCCGTTCAAACCTGGAGATCGATTTTTTTTTCAAGAAAAGAATTAGCTGTTTTTAAAACAACCTAATAAAGGAGTGTGATACAAATTCTTTCGATTGTGCTAGTATTTGGATTGATTGATCAATATTGATATGAACGTAAAACACTACCGCTAGTCTATCATGTACTTGAAACTGTATAACATCTTTTATTACTGCTTTACTGCAAAACAACAAATTAAAACTCCAGACAAACAGATTATACGAGTCACGTATTTATTCATTTACTATTTCTAATTAAACGCTCCCATTGCATGAAATAATTTGACATATTCCCAAATTTCATGTTATTTATATCCTTATGTGAATAAAAACTCTAGTAAATATAACCAAATTTCCTTGTACCAACAATATGTGTATGTACAATTAAATAGGGGTATAAATTTTAGTTAGGATCTCACACATAACATTGATTTAATTATAATAATAAACATTACAATCAGAAAAGTGTAAGAAGTTGGGAAATGCGTAGTTGACGTATGTCTATATGCATAGAACCTAATTTTTGCGGAAATAAAACAGACGTGTGCGGAACTGATTAAACCCTAACATTAATCCTCAGATTAGCACAAGATACTTACAATGAGGGATACCCCAAACAGAACAAACATGCTGTTAAATTCATAAAACAAATGCTTAGAATTTGTGTATTAGTTCAGTTTTAGTGACAAATATTCTATTATTCCTGAATTCTGTTTGTCATGGTTTTGATCAAAATTAAATTTCGCTGAGGTTAAGTATTGTTTTCAATGGAAAATGTCAATTATTATATACAGGGTGATTCAATTCGAGGCTAACCATGGGGATTTCGAAAACAGTAAGAGATAGAGGGGTGGTTTAAATTTGGCAAAGTTGCGAAATTTTGGGAACAACAACATGCTGCCGAGAAACCAAACAAATTTTATTTCGTTTTTGAGATTTTAATAAAAACCAGAATCTTCATTTTCGTTTTATTTTTCCTGACCTTATTTACAAAGATATTCAAAATTAAACAATACATTCTTAAGACAACTTTTTCTTGCCTACAAAATGGCGGCATCAAAATTTTAATACGACGTTTCGTCTTCTGCCGACCATCATCAACTTTTTTATTTCTTATGGCCGCCATCTTGAATTCTTAGACCACTAAATAGAGCTTTTTTTTGTGATTTCAAAAATGTATAATTTGCCTACCTTATGTTGAACCGTTTAGCTAATATTATCAAAAAAGTAAAATTATTGTTGATTTTAAAAACTATCTAGATACCATTGCACTGTAGATGCGTGTACATATTGTTTAACCAAGAAAAGGAGGACATTTTATGTGAGTACTTTATTGTTGACATTGATATTTCATTGTTATGTTCATAATTTCAATCCTTTGTAACAATCATGATGTGCAACAACGTGTATGCATGTCCAAAGGGAATATTATTTGTTCTATAAATTTAAATGGTTAATATTATATTCTTTTTAATTCAAACGTATTTATACTTACTTGTATGTCGAATTTCACTTTTGATTGTAATCAAATCACATGTTTGCGGATTCACAGCGCATGCCCAAGTATACTTTTGAAGAATTTTGTTATGTACAGGGTGTGACACAAATATTAATGCAACTTAAAATTTATAACTCAACTTCCTTGAATAAGTTAGATACGATAAAACATAATTGGACATTAACTCAATGTGCTTTAATCAAATTAACTATGATTATTATATTCAAAATCTTAAAATAATTTAAATTAATAATCATTAATTTTATCATTTTAAAAAATAAAGTTTCTTCTAAATTTTGATCCCTATCCCTTTGATGAGTCTTTACATGCGGCTATTATTAACAGTTATTATTCATTATTATTATAATATAGAAGATTGGGGAGATTATATCAGTTCAATATATAGGTATATATACAAAAACAACATTAGATAACGTTTTAACTAAAATTAAAAACAATATTAATCGCAATAAATACAAAATAAGTGTTTATTTTTTATTATATGTTTTCATACCAAAGTAGGTGTAAAATGAAATACTTTTCCAAAAATGATATCTAATTCATAGATGACACAGTTAAAATTTTGTTTTCTTTCTCTCAGTATGTAAATGAAGTAGCTGAATACATCGTAAAAGTAAAAAGGCATGTGTTCTTCTGATGTAAAATTAAAAATCAGGATCAAAAGTTAAAAATATGGGCTTTAATCTTGTAACGAATCTTTTACGTTCTTCGTTCATTTAGTTGTAAAATATAAGAAAAAAGAGTTTTTAATTATTAATGATTTATAAGTTGTGGTAGACAACTTAATTTGCATTTTGGTGTAACTTAAGTGCATATTTTCTTAGGGGTTTATATTCCCATGTCTTTAAATTAATTTTTTGTGCACATTTTTTCGCGCACCGCTATACCACCTGATATCGTAAGCGTCCTGTTGAGCATTTTCTTGATGTATTCCGTTTATACAGGAAACCATTTTTGGGTTTCCACCTAAATTTTGTGAAAAGTGCCATTGATTTAATGGTAAGGTACATTTAATTCGTATTATATTAAAATTTAAAACATTTGCTCTTTTACACTTTTAGAACTTTTACTTTTACTTTTACATTTTTACCACTTTTGATATTTTCGATGCTTATGATTGCAGTTTTGCACTTAATTCAGATCTAAATTTAGATCACATTTTTTTATTTGAACTTTCGAGAGAATGCACTAATCATTGGATTATTCAAAATTCATGAAAATAAATTTATAAGAAGTAAAATTCAACTTTGGTATGGTTTACAACGTACAGCATTGTTATTACGAGATATTGCGCAATATTGGTGCAAAGATTACATCACCTTTGGTTTGAATTTCCGTATTTGTCTAGATACCAGATGTTTTTAAAAAGTTGTGTACGAAAGTTTCGAGCAGGTATTTATATTCTAATAATTTAGTAATATTTAAGGCTATTACAACTAGTTTTTAAGATATATTTTATATAATTCTAAATTTAAATATTTAATAAACATAGTTTGTATATTTTTTTATTTTGACATTCTGGTGAATTTTTTTATTGTATCCTCGGTTTAGTTATTCCGAGCATAATAAAAAATAACTTGGCGTCCGAGATAATTTTTATTATTGTTACATTGCAGTTACTATATTGATGTTAAGTGGAAATAACCAATCAGAAATTGTGGTAATTAAGCAAATCAAAAAAAGATTGAACCGGCCTGCTTTAATCTACCGACTAGGACAACGGCATTATCTTTATTGAGTGTTTTGGATCTCTGGTTAGTTTAACGATTTGTTTTGAGAACATTTACAACCTATTTATTTATTATTAAACGTTATTTATACGTGGCGCATTTAAAACATATATTATAATCTATTTACCTAAGCTATTGGTTTTTTAAATTAATTAATTTTGTGTATTGGTGTCTAATTCTCTCTTTCACGTCATTAAAACTTGAATTTTGATCATGTATTTTAATGGTAAAACATATTTGAAGCTTTAATACACGATTTGTGATCTTGATCTAAAATATGAGTTGATAAAATTTTAAATATTAAATTCAAATTGATGTTTTGTACCAAATATAATTAATTTACTTATGAAGTTATTTTCAGAAAACTTATGAACATTTTTGAATATACTTTCTGCCATTTTACAAATATAAATTGCATCAGAAGGAAGTTTTATCAAACCGCCTTTGTTTTTTTATTCAACAATTTCGAAAATGAGTTATTTTGTGTCAGTTAAGCTGCATAAATATTACTGTTTAAAGATATGGTTAATTTTCTTGAAATAAATCCAGCAATGTATACAACTACGTTTTCGTATTGGGAAAAAGGAGGCAAAACAATTGCATGAGTTGTTTATTTTTATAACATAAATACAGGCGGTAAACGTTAATAAAAGCGTTAGCACTTGCTCTAAAGTATTTTTTCTTATATACGCAGTAACAGTTTTACCAATGTTGTGCCAACCATCGACTAGTGACCTGTCAATTTCACACGTTGTTTGTATCAGCTATCGACGAAATTCATGTTCCAATGTATGAGGTAATAAATAAAATATAAATAGAACAATACATGTCGCAGTCGCATTACTCTAAATTTGAATAGTCAATGAAAATGGTGTCACACAAGTAGAAAAAGTTTTTAAAATGCATAAATATAACAAAGAAATAAGGAATAAGAACAATCCAGTTTATTAAAAAGGTTTAACTGCTTTGTTTTGATTTTTGTTTTAAATACATATAGAGAAACTAACGCCAGTTTGGTTTATTAATTCTCCCTCAATGCAAATATACTTTATTGCAGTTGGTTGAAGCACTAATGAACGCAAATGAGGGAGTTACGACGTTTGTGTCTTCAACAAGGTGCGAAATTGGCAGAATGGTAATATGTAGAAGGCATTTGATTATGCCAAAAAACTTATTGAGGCACTAAGAAGCACTAACGAAGCACTAGCATTTGCGAGCAATTTGGGAATTAGTGCCGTTTATGTTCTACAATAGGTATGATGGACCAAAAATTTTCAAATTGGAAAAAAGTGGCGTTATGCAAATTTTCAGAATGATTTGCGGTATTGCTGGCTAATGCACTGGACCATGTAGTCCAATCTACTTTTTAGGAAGGTGCATTTCAAAAAAATTGTAATCAAACGACTTGAAAATGAAAATTTTCTAAATTCACGTCTTCCATGACAGGTAAAAAAAAGTTTTCGAGCACATCCAAATAGGAATGTTGGTTTATATTACTGTAAAAAAATATGGGCCAATAATTTTATCGTACCTTATTGCACAACATACATTTACTTTCTTGTACCGTTGCTATGCGAAAATGTGGATTCTCATCAGACCAATACCTACGATTTTGTGAAGACACGATCCCATTAGTTGTAAAAGTTAACTCATCTAAAAAAATTATTTCTTTTATAAAAATATGTCGTTCAAAACCTTTTGTTCAGCGCATAAACAAAACAGCAATTGTTGGCCATCGTCTCCAGCTTCTAATTTATGGATGAACGTGGGTTTAAATGGAATAATTTTATTTTCTTTGAGAATTCTTTGTATGTGTGATTTACTTACTGATAATTCAGTGGACTGCTTTCTCAATGATAATTGATTATCAGTGTTCACGAATTCTATCACCAACAGCATATTCATGATTATGAACTACCTTTTTCTTTTATTCAAACCTTTTACTCCATTGACAGAAATTACCACTATTGGAAATCGCTCGTAAAACTTATTAATAACATGAGCATAATATGCTTCCCCAAGTCCATAAGATTGTATTAGGTGAATGCGCTGTTCAAGAGTCAACATTTTTAATACAACAAACTACAGAAAAAACTAAAGAACAAGTAATTTGCAAACTACTGATATAAGTAATCAATTTAGAACAAATACTTCAAAGTTTGGAAGTTTTTCTGGGATAATGACGGTAAATTGTTTGCTATACTACGACGCGATTGTTCGTTCATACAATAAAAAAAACGCGGATTTAATGAAAGTGAGATGATCTTTGTGAAATGCACAGATCCATGGTTTCATTTTCACTGTGGCGCTTTGGCGTACTATGAACGGAATAGGTACCTTACCTGAAACGAAATTGACAAATAAAGGATTTTTGCTCAACTGTAAAGGCCTGCTTTATTTTAATAAATCGAAAGTAAACTAAAAATCAGTTTCAGACCAAGGCGGGCGGAATCCCAAAATATGAAATTTCAATTCGAAAATTTTTGGTTCATCATACCTATTGTGAACTCAATCCGGGTAACTTTGTTATTATAATAGATATAAAGTTGGTTAGATTAGCAAAGTTTGGCAGAATTACATGATTTAGAACCAAGCAAGAAAATTGACCATTGTTGCCAAGTTTCAGATTTATTTGAGAAAAACTGAAAATCGTTAAAATTTTCAATTACCGTTGGCTCGTTAGTTTAAAAATACAGTAAAATCTTAAAGAGGTTTTTAATAGATGATTTTAAGATTAATTAGATGCACTACTCAATCACCGCTATTTGAGCTACAACCCTAACTTACCTTTTTTTAAATAGCAACGATAAGCGAAAGTTGGCTTATTAAATTCCTTATTTTTTTCTTTCAATGATATAAAGTTTTGTGTATCTAATTTTAATAATAATCCGTAAAACTTCAAAAATACCATAATACAGTTGAAAATGGTTAAAAATAAAAGAAGAACAACGGGAAAAATTCTAATTTTAAAGTAATTCTACAATCATTAATGTTTAATATTAAAACAATTTAAGATCGTAACAAGGTTTCAAAGCTACTGCGGTTACGTTGTACGCAAAATTGACAACGTTTAATAATGTTGTTTTCAACTTTTCGTAACGTGGCTTTTCTTGCAGAATTAATAGCAATAGAATTTTTTTTTTTAATTTTTTATATCAGCTGGTTTTTCTTTGTACACCTTGCATTTTATTGTTTCCCACAAAAAGAAGTCTAACGGAGTAAGATCCGGTGATCTCACCAAAAAATTGTACCACGTGTTTGGAAATCTTTCATTCAAGTAATTCATAACCCTAATCGAGTAAGTGCTCCATCTTGCTGAAAATATTGCAGATTGTGAATTGTATTCGAAGGTACATTATTCAGCATTTCTTCCAAATTGGTAATTAAAATTCTTTCGTAGACTTCTGCGTTCAAATTTTCGTTGCAGAAATAAGGTTCCAAGATTTTGTAACAAGAATTCCACACCAAACATTTACAGAAAACATTTGTTGATCCCGCCTTTCTGCAGACCAAATCACCTGGTTTTTTATTTAAAAATTCCATTGTTAGTGAATTTTGTTTGCTGCATCGGTGAAAATGATTTTATTTAGCATATTCTAGTCTACTCTGTAAATCTTGTTACGTTCCACTTTGTACCATAACTTACCGTAACAAAGAGAATATAGCCTTAGGTCCTCCGATAGCTCAGTCACAGTAGAGAAATGGGATAAGTTCATACAGTGACGCAGGTGGTAGCTATAAGTATTAAAGAGAAGAGGGGGCGCCAGCTAGAATTAATCACAGCAATCCCTAGATAATCGAAGAGAATTAGTTACTTTCCTAGCTACCCAACAAATATAAGGAAGGATCTTGGGCAGTAAAAGAAATGCTACAAGTTAGTATATCCCTATAAATAAGAAGTATATTGTGTCAATAAATAACTTAAAGTGTGTTGCGCACAAAACGATAACGCGTCCCCAAAGCTTAAAATCTAAGTAATGGTGTACTTACATCACCATGGAGCAAGCCACGCAGAACTAGAATATGTAATCTATATCATAAGATTAAGTAAATTTAATTTAGAAAAAGTAAAACATATTAATGTGGATCTTTAAAGCTAGGTTACGTTATGACCTAGAGATTAGCATTTACGTAGACACCAGAGATGTAATTTATACATTTCCTGATTATAGAGGCACGTTAGAATATGATTACGGTCTACATACAATATTTTAAGCAAAGCAGTCAATAGCACATTGCTATGAAAAATAGACCTCAGTAATAATCATATAATCCTTAAAACTTACCAACCGCAGAGCTGATTGCATTCAGTTGTATAGTTTTACTATATCTAAATTTTAAACACATGAAGTATAAGCTGGCATTGTAGCCATTGACCATAAGTACCCATAAAGCAAATTAACGTACAAGTGAATACTTAAAAAGAGGTAACTACACTTCAGTGTTTATCAAATCAATTAAAATATGTCTATACAATCTCATAAGATTAGTAGGTTCCGGTTCGCAACAAATAAAGCATCAAGCCTAGATAATACAAAAACATATGTATAATCGGCAACTTAGCTTTCAATATCCAAGTGATATCTTCCAGGTTGTCCACAAGATCCAACTCAAAGACAAAACGTTTATCAGTTATACACCACCCAGTATTAGGTACTATGTAATACGTAACTTAATCGCGTGAAATAGGTAAAACGTAACAGGTACATTGTATGCAAAATGTTGCAGGCAAAACGTTTTAGGCAAAACGTACCTCTTCAACAAGGTAGCTAATCGCAAAACATTAATACTAACTTTAAACTATGTAAAATTTAACCAAATATGAGTTCGAGAACAGGCTGATGTCTGTTTCGAAAAGCAAAATAGCATATGATCCCTCCCCTGTAGTGATTTGAATTACAAGGAATCATGCCTGTGAGGTTATGTCTAACCCCTTTAGTTAATAGCACGTATATCCCATAAATCCGACAAAATCGTACGCAATGATTATTTGTAGCCAGTCACTACATAATTAGAAAAATGATTTTACAACCGACCTAAATCGATGGGCTAAATTAGTCCAGAAAATTTCATTTTTCTTTCAGAAAATACACAATATCTTTCTTCACTACACACAACCGGTAGAGCGAGTGCAAGAGAGATTTAAACCCAGATGTCAACAGCGGTAAATCAGTGATGATATGGCTTTCGTCCATATTTCTTTAAAATTTATCTTGATTCTTCTTTAGAAACACCACACTCCATACCTATTTCCCTAATAGACACAATTGGTTTGAAATCTGAATATTCCAAAACATTGGTTTCAGTTTCAACGTTTAAATTTTTTGACGTATCCTTTGGTGTGGTGAAGGATCTATACATTCGTAAATTTTCTTCCATTTTACCAAAAATACGCTTATTTGCGTTCGCATTAACAGTAGCAAAACAACACGTCGTTTCTTTCTTCAGTGGAATACATTTTAGAAACTCTTCTAAACGCACTTCTAGAGGAATTATCCAAGCAAAATGAACTTATTAAGATTGGTAAATGCTACAATTAAACATAATGATATTTGACAATGCGTTACGCTATTGTTTTTACTGGACGATTTTCAGTTGTTTTATCAATGTATTTAATTAAGTAAAAGTTTTACGGATTATTATTAAAATTACATATGCAAAACTTTATATGGTTGAAATTGGAACGAATTTAATAGGCTAACCTTCGCTTATGGTTGCTATTCAAAAAAAGGTAAGTTAGGGTTGTAACTCAAAAAGCAGTGATTCAAAATTTTTTTTAAGTAGTGCATCTAATTAATCTTAAAATTATCTATTAAAAACCTCTTTTAAGATTTAACTGTATTTTTAATAACTAACAAGCCAACGTTAATTGAAAATTTTAACGAGTTTAGGTTTTTCTCAAATAACTCAGAGAGTTGGCAATAATGGTCAATTTTTTTGCCGGGTTCTAAACCTTAATGTAATGCTGCCAAACTTTGCTAATTTAAGCAACTTTGTATCTCTTACAATACAACATAGTGAGATTTTGCCACCCTGTACATATATACAGGGTGACAATTTTAACCAAGCTTCAATGGGTAACTTTATTATTATAACAGCTACAGAGTCGGTTAAATTAGCAATACTGGGCATAATTTCAAGACCTATCAAATGACGTTTTGAGTTTTGACCAGTGTTGCCAACTTTCGTAGTTATTTAGGAAAAACTAAAATGAGCCGAATTTTCAAACTCAAATATTTTTGAAACCGTTGCAAATAAAGCTAAAATACAAGAGAAGTAATTGATTCATATTTTACGTACTTTAAGGTAAGCCTATTTTTAAATATATTTTGCATTTCGTTTTGAGATATAACACAAAGTTACTTTTATTTAAATAGAACATGTAGTTTATTTTACTCCTGTTAAATAGCATATTTTTACTGATTTCAAAAATGTATAGTTTATCTTATTTATAACAAGTAGTTTTCTTGTAATTTAATAAAACTGTAAAGTTAAAATCGAGTATGTTTTAAAAAATAGAGCGCCTTGGAATGAAATAAAACAAAAGAAATCTGTAACGCAATAATCGTCAGTTGTGAAAAGTTACGCTACGAACTTTATTAATGCTGAAGTTTATAAAATTGCAACCAATCATAAATATTTATAAACAAAAGAAATAACTAAGTACTACATTGCAACTAAATTACAACAATATTTGAAAATGGCCAGCATGGTTTTCAACATACATACGAGATCTTTGTAATCTATTATTTTGCACTTTTAACAAGGTATTAGGTCTAATTGCTGCAATAGCTGTTCTTATTCTATCTTTTAGATCTTCGACATTATGTGGTTTTATAAACGCTGTCTTTAACCGTTCCACACAAAAACAAATCCAGAGGAGTTAAATCTGAAGACCTAGGAGGCCATGGAATAGTATCACGAGTATCAATCCAGTTATTAAGTCGTTCTGTTAAAAAGTTTGAAACAACATTTGCATTGTGAGCAGGAGCTCCATCTTGTTGAAAATAACGAAAAGCGCGTATTAAATTTAATGGAACTTCGTCCATCATATTTTCAAATTAATTTCTTAAAACATTAAGTAGCGTTCAGCATTTAAATGTTGTTCAAAAAATATGGACTAATGATTTTAGTACCTAAAATACCGCACCATACGTTTATTGAGAAAACATGTTGATCTCGTCTCTACAGTTAAATGAGGATTTTGTTGAGCCCAGTAAATGTGATTTTTCTACTAAAAACCATTGTTGGTAAACTTGGCTTTGTTCGTAAACAAAATTGATTTAGAAAAGTCATTGTTTCTTCGATGCTCTTCAATACACCAGCTGGCGTAATTTAATTGTCTTTCAAAATCTGTAGGATACAATGTATTTCCAACGTGGTGACGGTAAGCTTTGAAGTTAATTTGTTTCAAGATTATCCATGCTTCTTCTCTTGACGTATTACATTCGAGTTCAATTTCCCATACAGATGAAGTCGATTTGACATTATTATAAGCCAGAACATTTACTTCGGTTTCTTCATTAAATTTTTTTTGCGTCTTTTGGTATTTTGAAAGACTCGTATTGCTTTAAATTAGTTTCCAGTTTACGAAATAATCCTTCAGCAGGTTGCCTTCTTTCCATGTACCTCTTCAAATACACTTCCGACGCTGCATTTTCATCACGATTAGAAATATCGTTCCTTTCTTCACAGGAATACTCCATATCTATTTTTTAGAAAAGCCCTTTTTTTAAATAGGGATTAACTATTTAAATTTTAATTTAATTAAAATAAACGCAAATAAAAATTCAAGTGTCAAATTTGCTTGTTTTATTTCATTCCGAGGCGCTTTATTTTTTAAAACTGATATTCGATTTTAACTTTACATTTTTTATTAAATTACATGCAAACTATTTTTGAAATCAGTAAAAAATATGCTATTTAATAGGACTAAAATAAACTATGCGTTCTGTTTAAAAAAAAATAACTTTGTGTTATATCTCAAAACTGAAATACAAAATAAATTTAAAAGGCTTATCTTAAAGACAGTAAAGATATCTATCAATTACTTCTCTTGTATTTTAGCTTTATTTGCAACGGTTTCAAAGATATTTGAGTTTGAAAATCGGCTCATTTTAGTTTTTTCTAAATAACTACGAAAGTTGGCAACACTGGTAAAAACTCTAGACGTCATTTGATTGGACTTGAAATTCTTCCCAATATTGCTAATTTAACCGACTCTGTAGCTGTTATAATATCAAAGTTACCCATAGAAGCTTAGTTAAAATTGTCACCCTGATATATATATATATATATATATATATATATATATATATATATATATATATATATATATATATATATATATATACTTGGCTAAATAACTTTTTTAACATACATCTAATTTCAAAATTCAAATGGTATCAAGTGGACCAAACATATTTAGGATTGGGTAAAATAACGTCTTTCCGTTCGTTGCCTACAGCTTAAAAAGCTTAATTTGTAAATATATTCCAGCAATAACCACTCAGTACAAGGGAGTAATAAAAAAGGTGTATCTAAAGAAGGTTGGTCCATCGGACCCACACTGCCCGGTTACGTTATACAGAAGACTTTCCCGGATAAGAGTTAACAAATAAGTGGAATTCGCCTGTAGCTTAGTGGGATAAAGCGTGGACTTAAGATGTTGTTTTGCGGTTGGGTGTAACGAAATGTCATGAATTTGGCTGAAGGTTACAAGCTTCTCAAAATAATGATATAAAGCGTAGTAAATACCGTTACTTACTCAAAAAGACTCAAAAAAACCGCTTATCTTTCGTTGGGGGAGATGTCCAGGGAAATCAGTGATATAGACCTCTTGGGTTAATCTGTAATGTTTCTTCAAAATAATTAAACCCAAAGTATCCGTTGATCTATAGTTTCCAATTATTCTGAGCGCTAGAAATAGTCCACGTAGTCCACTCAGGATTACTGTACTAAATACCCAAGCAATAATAATAAAACAATTAATAACATTATACAAAAATAAAAATGGGATTCATTGCACTGTCGCTGTGCTCCATTAATAATAAAGAAACATTAAATATCTAGCAAGTCACCAACTCAAATCAATACCTATATTGGGAGTTGAATAGAGCCATACACTGTAGTCACAATACAACATGGAAATAACCAACTAAGAGAGCTACTATTTTCAGTGGCGTACGCAAAAGAAATGCAATTTTTATTTAAATTGCCAATTATTTTAGAATGTATAACAAGACAACGTTTTATTCCACTATGTATGTATACATTAATTTCACATAGTTATAAAATAAATTACTATGTTACAAAGATATAAAAAAATAACATATAAAAATTAAAATCGTGCTTAATCATTCACTTAAATTGGTATATAATTAACCACTCGCCTTAACTAAAACTATCCCAGTGATACCGCTGCTACTGTCACCAATGTTTATAATGAGCGGTTAAACTGTAAATCCTCATTTTCTAAGTCACCATTTTCAGTTGCAATTACATGATTGCAGCACTCTTTCCACGTTTCTTGAGTCACTTTCAATTTTGCCATATCACCTTTCACAATTCCCCAAATTTTTTCGATTGACTACATTCCGTATGTGGTATATTTTATAATCTGATACTCTTGAAATCACGCCTATTTTATTTCCCTCCGTTTTTGGTGAACTGGATACTGGATTTCCATTATTTTACCTTTGCACCACCTAATATTATTCTGTGTACGTTAGTGATTTTTTAACCACACGTCTTTTGTTGAGATCTATATGTAAACAAATTAGTTAAAAGTCCATTAAATGAATTTATGCTTTATGGGCATAAAGCATGTTTGCTTACTTCATAACCAAGTATTAATTACCTACTATTATTATTAGCATTAATAATTTAGTAAAATACCTGCATCTATTTCATACGGAATTGAAACTGTAAGTGGAAATAGTGAACCTACGCCTTTGTACTTCTGTAAAACGAGATTGTAATCGGATACTCTACCTAAATTATTTACGACGGCCCGCTTAGACCTCTGGGCAACGTACCTTTTCGCCATATAGAGCGAGACTTCACTTTATTTATCGCGCAATTTAATAATTTTTACGTAAAACTAATTTTCATCCTAGCACAATTGTAAGCGGATTTTGAAAAAAATTCGGAAGCACCCTGTGTAAGTTAGGTAAATAACGCTACATCGGTATGCACTTACTGAGCGCACGACAAGTGCTTTCAGTCACCGGATTAATTCTCTTTAAAAAAACCACGCTTTAAAATCCCTTCATTTAATCACCCAATTCTAAGGCTAACTCTAAGTTGCATGCCGGTGCAAGTTTTTACCAACGCGCAGCTAACGCTTCTCACAACAATCAAAATGCTAACATGGCAATACGTCGTAGATAGGCAGAAGTGATTCTTACATAAGTAGAGGTCACCCTATTTAATTGCATGATAGTGCAGTGTTGTTGTATCGAAACCATATCGTAATATAGTAGTGAGTACCACATTATCTCACTAATTGTCTGCTTCTAATCTATTTTTTTCGTTAGTCAGGTTTCTGATTAAATTGCATAACGTAATGCCAGTAGTTAGTGCTGCATAGATGAACTTAAGATATTCCTGTTTTAATTACCTTCTAACACCTAATTCTATAAAATTCTTAGTGTTATCACGACGGCCTACCCAGAAGTGAATATATTATTTATTCACGTGAACTAATACCTTCTGATGATTTAAACACCTTGTAGAATTTATTGCAAGATAGTAAATTCTCATTGTGCCATTTAATAATAAGGTCCACCAACAGCGTTTTTGGTAAAGAACCTCCAGACTCTTTGAGATCAAAGAGATCTTGACATATGATTGTTTTCTATAGGTATAGTCTCGTAAAAAGTATTATATACGAGACCCATCCGTAATTTCGAGACCAAACACAAGCTTCCCTTTGCATTAAGATAACTTTCGAGCACCTACCCCCCCCCCCCCACGCACTATCATCTTATTCTTGATTCCTTAATCCAATTCACCATGTTCACACTACCATTCAAATAGTGGTCACAATCGTTATCAAGTCTGTTCCGTCTTCGCCATAAAATCCTATTCTTCTTTTAAAGAAAAATAGAACCATTTATCCTTAATTATCAAGAGACTAATTATAACGTTTCCCTGCTAACTAAATAAATAAATCTGCGCGTAAGATTGAAAGACGTAAACATTCATTTGAACTTGAAACTCTCGATATGGTTTTGGACGAACATCATTTCTGTATGAAATATAGGACCGGTTTTTTTGTTCACTTTTCTACGTAATTTTGATACTGTTATCCACATCTCATGAGGGACGAGCGCCACCGTTCCTACACCATAATGTGTAAAAGTGTTTAAGTATTGTTTCCTTATCACCAGTTATAGTTAATTTATGTAAATATTTTTCAGCATAGAACTTCATTTATTTATTATTATAAGGGCTATAGGAAAATATATACTCTTTTTTGTGCTACTAACCTCAGATTTGATCATTATCTACGCCATTCTTTTAACGAGAAGTAATATTTGTCCCTCTAGGTAAATAATGATACAGGAACATCGAGGTAAATAATGAAAAATTTTCTATATCTATAATGAAATAAACATACCCATTAAGTTAGTTTTAAGCAAAAACAAATAAACTCGAAAATTCAAATTGGCGAATCATGTGTATTCCTGCATATCATGTATTAATGGAATTAACATTTGTAGGAGATATAGTATAGAATATTGCACATTTCCGAATATTTGAAAAATTAATGAGAAATTACTAAGCTCAAAATCTAATCAATTCGAATATTTTATAATTAGAATTGGCTGATTAAAGGTAGGGATTTTAAAGCATGGTTTTTTAAAGAGAAATAATCCGGTGACTGAAAGCACTTGTCGTGCGGTCAGTAGGCGCATACCGATGTAGCGTTATTTACCTAACTTACACAGGGTGCTTCCGAATTTTTTTCAAAATCCGCTTACAATTGTGCTAGGATGAAAATTAGTTTTACGTAAAAATTATTAAATTGGGCGATAAATAAAGTGAAGTCTCGCTCTATGTGGCGAAAAGGTACGTTGCCCAGGGGTCTAAGCGGGCCATCTTAAATAACTTAGGCTGAATATCCGATTACAATCTCGTTTTACAGAAGTACAGTGGCGTAGGTTCACTGTTTCCACTTATACATTGTTTGATCACGGTGATTAACGGTTTTTTACAGCTTCAATTCCGTACGAAATAGATGTAGGTATTTTACTAAATTATTAATGCTAATAATAATAGTAGATAATTAATACTTGATTATGAAGTAAACAAACATGCTTTATGCCCATAAAGCATAAATCAGTATTTAATGGACTTTTAACAAATTTGTTTACATACCGATCTCTACAAAAGACTGTGTGGTTAACAAAATCACTAACGTACATAGAATATAGTATATAAAATCGAGTAATTACAGTCAGCTTTGTTTTAATTACTTTCACTGTTGAGATTTCTGGCCAATCTTCGATCGGTTATAGTGTGTGACTGAATATTATAAGGTATAACTGTGAAAATGTTAATATTAGGTGGTGGGCAATGCTTTCATGCTTGTTCAGGAAGATTAGTAAGAACGATTGAACGGCTTATGAAGGACGCAAAGGTAAAATAATGGAAATCCAGTATCCATAGTATTAATGGAATTTACATTTGTAGGAGATATAGTATAGAATATTGCACATTTCCGAATATTTGAAAAATTAATGAGACATTATTAAGATCAAAATCTAATCAAATCGAATACTTTATATATATATATATATATATATATATATATATATATATATATATATATATATATATATATATAGACAAACATACACACAGTGGGCCAAATTAAAGTAGGCCCGTTTTATTTCCTGGCCGATTTGGAGGGTTTTTGGACGGGTATACAAGACACGTTCCTTAACATACACCTATTTTCAAAATTAAGTGGAACAAACATATTTAGGTTTAGCTAAAATAACGTTTTTCGGCTCGTTGCGATATTTAATCATAATAATGAATAAATGTTTCTTTGACATGAAAAAGTAAAAAGGAACTTAATAGGAAAACAACAAAAACGATAAATTAAACTTTAAAATTTAAATATTTATAGAAACCCTGCATGAGTATGTCCACCTTCATTATCGACAACTTCTTGCAGTCTTCTACGCCACTGCCTTATGAATGCATCTATCTTTGTTTGAAGAAATTCTTGCCAACATTCAACGATACGACTTTTCAGTTCTTCGATGGTAGTAAAATTGGCACTTAAATACACAATATTTCCTAATAAACCGCTTATTGTGTAATCAACCGGGTTTAGATCGGGGCTGTTTGGTGGCCAGTTTTCCAGTTCAATGAAGTCTGCATAATTTCCTCGAAGATAACTTATCGTGCTTCTTCTAGTATGCGCAGGTGCGCCATCCTGATGAAAAGTATTTGAGGTCATATCCTCCATTTCTGGCAGCATGTTTGACAAAACATATGTTTGGTAAAAACCTCGGAAAAATGTTCACGGGGAATTAGAATTTTATCTAGTAGTTACTTTGAGTATTATTGGGAGGTCGTATGGTAAATATTTTCGCATCAGTAACTAATTTGCTCTCTTGAAAGAAATCTCCGTAATAATTGTTAACACTTTTCAAGCCGCTTTTGCTTTACATTTTGAATAAGTTTTGGCAATATTCTTGTATATTTTTAAATTTAAATCAAGCTTTAAAATGAGTCTTGCAGCTGTTCCTTTAGTGTGAGTTTCTTTATGAATTCTTCCTGAGCTTACAGTTTTCCTGGTTCCAAGTTTTTAATAATTCTACGAACTTTCTGAACGTTTTCAGGGTCCTTGACGTTCCTTTTCTTCAACGACCAGGCTTGATAGTTAATGAACCGTTCGTTTGTCAGAAATAAACCAACAGCTTCTTAACTGTGGACAATTTCCAATTTTTCTGAGGAAACATGCGAATGAGTTTCTTTGCACCATAGTTATAAGATTCTCTGAGCGATTTTATTAATATTATATCTTATAAACTAAGAATAGCCATTTCAAAATATAATGACTGGTTGATGATAATAGGAAAGTCACTTACAAACATAAACAATCAAAACATTCAGTTTTGGTTGCTATGGCTACACGCATGGCCACCTAAAACGTTTATAGAAATCTAAGCTGTTCTTAACTAACTAAATTATTTAATTTCATTTTTATAAACTGTAATAAAAAAGATTTTCATTTTAATAAGGAAAATTGGCAATAGTATTGCCTGTAGGCTTTAATTCTGAAATTAGACGTATGTTAAGGAGCGTGTCTTGCATACTCCGTCCAAAAATCATTCAAATCGGTCAAGAAATAAAAAGGGCCTACTTTAATTTGGCCCACAGTGTGTGTGTGTGTGTGTGAAAAATGAAAAGACCGCGTATTTCAGTCCTTCCCCAAGGGGGAGGGCGGGCTGCTCGAGCTTTCCGAACTCCTTCAACCACAATCATGGATGTCCAGCATACATGCATACGTTACGTATATATGCATGGTGGGATTAAGGATGGGTGTGGCCAGGATAGGACCGGAAGGAATGGAGTTAGGGTTCTGACGGGAAAAATACTACCCCCATCATTCGTCTAAGTAGCCGCACACGGTGCGCATATACGCAGTGACCATGCCGCTACATGTGTATGAGGAAAACCCCCTGAAAAAACCTCATACAAGGTATATATATATATATATATATATATAATAATATTCGATTTGATTAGATTTGGATCTTAGTAAATTCTCATTAATTTTTCGAATATTCGGAAATGTACAATATTTTATATCTCCTACAAATGTTAATTCCATTAATACAGGAAATGCAGGAATACACATGATTTGCCAGTTTGAATTGTCGAGTTTATTTGTTTTTGCTTAAAACTAGGTTAATGTGTTTGTTCATTTCATTAAAAATATAGAAAATGTTTCGTAATTAACCTTCATGTTCTTGTATCATTATTTACCTAGAGAGAGAAATATTACTTCTCATTAATGGAATGGAGTAAATACTAATGAATTCTCAGGTTATTAGTATAAAAGGGGTATATATTTTCCTATAGCCCTTAGAATAATAAATAAATGAAGTTCTATGCTAAAAAATATTTACACAAATAAACAGTAACTGCTCACATGTCCAGCAGAATCTGGTGTGAGATGGTAGGTATGGAAAAGTTACAGGAAATAGTAGGCATAGAACGTGGAAAAGAAAAATTGAAATACCGTAAATATAAAAATTAGAAATTGTTCTACAGTACGTCTTTGAACTACATGTAAGTGGGATAACAGTATTAAAATTATGTAGAAAAGTGAACAATAAAACCGGTCCTATATTTCATACAGAATTGATGTTCGTCGAGAACCATATCGAGAGTTTCAAGTTCAAATGAATGTTTACGTCTTTCAAGCTTACGCGCAGATTTGTTTATTTAGTTAGCAGAGAAACGTACTAATTTCTACCTTTCTAATTAATTACAAGTAGAATTTTTTTCTTGAAAAGAATAATAAGATTTTATGCGAAGACGGAACAGACTTGCTAACGATTGCGATCACTACTTGAATGGTGGTGTGAACATGGTGAGTTGTATTTGGTGATCAAGAATAAGATGATAGTGCGGGGGGGGGTTGATCGGGAGTTATCTGAATACAAAAGCAAACTTTGTGTTTGGTCTCAAAATTACGGGTGGGTCTCGTATATAATACTTTTTACGGGACTGTACCTATAGAAAACAATCATAGGTCAAGATCTCTTTGATCTCAGGGAGTCTGGAAGTGTTTAACCAAAAATGCCCATAGTGGACCTTATTATTATAATAAAATGCACAATGGGAATTTGCTTTCTTGCAATAAATTCTACAAGGTGTTTAAATCTTCAGAAGGTATTAGTTCACGTGAATAAATTATATGTTCACTTCTGAGTAGGCCGTCGTGATAACACTAAGAACTTTATCGGTTCAGGTGTTCGAAGATAATTGAAACAGGAATTTCTCATAAAGTTCATCTATGCAGCACTAACTACTGGCATTATTATTATTATAATCAAAACCTTATTTACCTTTCGTTGTTAAGGTGTTACATGCATTACGTAATGCAATTTAATCAGAAACCTGATTAACGAAAAAATGAGATTTGAAGCAGACAATTAGTGAAATAATGTAACTCCGCACTGTCATATAGACACGCCCATGCAATTTAAACGGGGTGACCTCAATTTATTAAGAATCACTGCTGCCGACGTTTTGCCATGACAGCATTTTGACTATTGTGAGAAGCGTTAGCGGCGCGTTGATAAAAATCTTCACCGGCTGGTACTTAGAGTTAGCCTTAGTATTGGCTGATTAAATACTGGAGATGTAGGGATTTCAAAGCGTGGTTTTTTTAAAGAGAATTAATCCGGTGACTTGCGCTCAGTTTGCGTTTACCAATGTAGTGTTATTTATCTAATTTACACAGGGTGCTTCCGAATTTCTTATCAAAAGTCGCTTACAATAGTGCTAGTATAAAAATTAGTTGTAGGTAATAATTAATAAATTGCGTGATAAATAAAGTCTCGCTCGATGTGGCGGAAAGCTACGTTGCCCAGGGGTCTAAGCGGGCCGTCTTAAATAACTTAGACTGAGTGTAATCCAATTACAATCTGGTTTTACAGAATTACAGAGGCGTAGGTTCACTATTTCAACTTATACATTGTTTGTCCACGGTGAAAAACATTTTTTACAGCTGCAATTCAGTACGAAATAGATGTAGTTATTTTACCAAATTATTAATGCTAATAATAATAGTAGGTAATTAATATTTGATTATGAAGTAAGCAAATATGCTTTATGCCCGTAAAGCATAAAGCAGTATTTAATGGACTTTTAACAAATTCCTTTACATATCGACCCCTACAAAAGACTGTGTGGTAAACAAAATCACTACGGTACATAGAATATAGTACATAAAATCGAATAATTACTTCCACTTTGAAATTTCTGGCCAATCTTCAACCGGTTATAGTGTGTGACTGATTATTTTAACGTACAACTGTGAAAATGCTAATATTAGGCAGTGCGCAGTCAAGCATGCGAAGTAGTGTTCTATAATTTTAATTATCTTGCAACACTATTCCCAAATAAATCGAAACAAGAAATTAAGCAACGTGTACATGCCTATTCAGGAGGATGAGTAAGAACGATTGAACGGCTTATGAAGGAAAATAATCGAAATCCAGTATTCAGTTCACCAAAAACGGAGGGAAATAAAATAGGCGTGATTTCAAGAGTATCAGATGATAAGAAATGTCAATCGAAAAAATTTGGGGAATTATGAAAGGTGATATGGCAAAACATAACACTACATTTAAACTCGGCGATGCCAAAATTTTAGCGGAAAATTCATTTGCGAAAGTGACTCAAGAAACATGGAAAGAGTGCCGCAATCATGTAATTGCAGTTGAAAGTGGTGACTTAGAAAAGGAGGTTGTACTTCACAATACAGTTTAACCCATTGTAAACCCATTATAAACATTGGTGACAGTAGCAGCAGTAACAGTGGGATAGTTTTAGTGAACGCGAGTGATTAATTTGTACCAATTTAAGTGAATGATTTAGTACGATACATATTTTTAAATCTTATTTTTTTATATCTTTGTTACATAGTAATTCATTTTATAATTATGTGATATTAATGTACACATACATAATGGAATAAAATGTTGTCTTGTTCAATATTGTAAAATAATTAGCATTTTAAATAAAAATTGTATTGATTTTGCGTACGCCACTGAAAATAGGAGCTCTCAAGTCGGAATTACCGGTGAAAAGTGTCCGCGTCCCCAGATGGTTCTTTCGCCAGACATCCAAGTGAAACGGCATTTTGTTTATTTGTCTTGCTTACGTTCATAGAAAATTTATTTGACCTAATTTATCTATTCCACGTCATCACAAGGGCGAGTTAAGTTGAGTGATTCAAATGTTCTCCTTATTCGTGTTTTTCCTTATTTATTTACCATATGTATTTTAACCAATATTTCATTTATGAATTGTTTATCCCTTAGTTGGTTACTTTCATGTTTTATTGTGACTACAGTTTATGGCTCTATCCAACTCTCAATATACATATTGATTTGAGTTGGTGACTTGCTAGATATTTATATGTTTCTTTATTATTAATGGAGCACAGTGACAGCGCAATGAATCCCATTTTTTATTCTTGTAAAATGTAAATTTTGTATTTTGTTATTAACTGTTTTATTATTATTGCTTGGGTATTTAGTACAGTAATCTAGAGTGGACCACGTGGACTATTTCGAGCGCTCAGAATAATTGGAGATTAACGGATGCTTTTGGGTTTGATTATTTTGAAGAAACATTACAAATTAACCCTAGAGGTCTATTTCCTTGGGGGACCACCCCCAACGAAAGATAAGCGGTTTGTTTGCGTGTTCTTGAGTTACCTACTAAATAACGGTGTTTACTGTGCTCTAGACTACTATTTTGAGAAGCTGGTACCCTTTATCCAACTGACTATTTTTTTACAAATTCATGACATTTTGTTACACCCCAACCGCAAAACAACATCTTAAGTCCACGCTCTATCCCACTAACCTACTGGCGAATTTCACTTATTTGTTAAACGAAAGCTACAAAAGACCCCACGTGTCCAATCGGAGATAGACAGTATTTCTAAATAAAGTAAAACGTCAAAATACACAATCAGGTTTCTATACACAACAAAACTAAATGGATGAGTTAGGCGTTTTTTTTGTAAAGAAGAAAAACAAAAAGAAATCTAATAAAGCACAATAATTCATATCCCCTAAATTAACTATTTGCTTTAAATCAGCTTCAAAATAAAATTATAGGAGAAGTTCCACTACAATCCAAATAAAAGAAGGAGTTAAATGATTAACTCTATTAAATCAAGTTTTCAATGTTAATTATATAATGAATTCTGCAATTAGACAAAAACACAACCAAAGAATACCTTAATTAGATTTGTCCCTACCAAACCCGATTCTAGTCTCTGTGATTGGAATTGATTTTTGATTGCCCTCATATTCTAATTAAAATTACGTTATAGCATTTTAAAAAGATTAATCTTTTACTTCACAACAATATCCAAATTGGTCTTCCTTATAAATTTCCTACTCACTTTTGAATTAAGCATCCTAAACTGACGGGGTGTAATTAATATTTGCTATTGTAAACACATAATCAGCCTTTTCCGAGGCGAACTTAAATGTTCCACATCCCTTGACGCTTGTATCAATTAGGAACTTTGTTTACTGGATGGCTTCTTGAATGCTCGTCACAGAATTTAGTATTTTAATTTACCTTGTATCTAAAGTATTAATTGTCCGTTATCAAACGCACACGTATTTACTTCAGCGTTAATAATGTTTAATGCAGACCTAATTATGTTTGGAAAATCAAAAATCTTCACTTGGTTAAAAAATTACTACTTTGAAGATTTCTTTTACTATTGTGCTGATTAAGTTTTTTATACACAGTTTTCACTTAGCGCAACGGTTAGCATTATCACCCTTTATTTAGTCATAGCGCGAAAAACCCACTAATCACATTCGAACTTCTGTTTTCAGGGCCATTCATCTCCTGTTACCTTACCAACCGTATCCAGTATGTTACATTTAACAATTACACTTCCACTCCAGTTTATGCTGGTCTGGTGTTCCACAAGGCTCCAATCTAGGACCGTTATTATTTTAGTTTACATTAACGATGTTACTGCTATTCTATCTTGTCAAAAGTTACTATTTGCTGATGATTTAAAAATTTACTCTTCCATTTCTAACCTGAATGATTGCAACTTCAAACTTGCCTAGATAACTTAGCTAGATAGAGTAAATCAAATCATTTGACTCTTAACATTTAGTCGCAGTGTTAATGCAATATCTTTTAATTACTCCGTCGATTCCATGCACTTAAATAAATGCTTATCAATCAGAGACCTGATTGTTATTTTTGACCATAAATTTAGTTTTGGTGAACATATAAAAGAAATATCTCTCTCGGCCAATCGTACATTGGGATTTATACTATGAAATTGTAAAAAATGTTCTAGTTTCGACGTCTTACTTTCTCAGTATTTCAGTTTAGCTCGGTCTAAATGAGAGTATTGTGCGTTAATTTTCAATCCTACTTACACCATACAAAAAAATGCATTAGAGTCAGTCCAAAGGAAGTTATTGAAACTTTTATATTACAAACTCCGTGGAACCTATCCTGTTAGAGGATTTCAACATAACGGACTACTTGCTATTTTCAATTTTCAATCTCTCGAATCTAGAAGAATTATGTTAAGTTTAAAGTTTCTTTATAATTTGATACACAATAATATAGATGCTCCTGACCTTTTAGCACTTTTAAATTTTAAAATTCCTCGAACTACTTCTCGAAGAGTAGTCATTTTCATTTGCAATACACCACGAACTGACATTTTATACCGATCTCCCATTTTCTTTATATGCCGGAACTTTAATCTTGTTAGCGAAATATGTAACATCAACCACTCCAGCCTTTCATCCTAATTGTCAGCTTATTTGGATTTGAATATTGTTTAATTTACTTGTTTTATTTTATACCATTATATTTAGTTACGTTAGTTTAAGTCTAGCTACGTTTAAATGTTAATATAATTTTAGTTTTATTATTGTCCTGTTGGACATTAAAGTTTAATATTATTATTATTATTATTATTATTATACCTAAAAAATGTAAACAAAAAGGATAATTAAAATCTACGGTAACCTAGGCTAGCGTTCCATTTTTTCCCTGGAAACAGAAGATTGGTGGGTTTTTCGCGCTATGGCTAAATTAAGGGTCATAATGTCTTAATGCCAACGGTTAATGTTTATTTTAAATTTGTTTAAATTTTTGGAAAAGTTTCCCAAAACTTTTCAACTTAACACAAAATCAACTATACTTATAAACGTTTTTAATATTCTATCCCGAAAATGGGATATGACAGTAAATCAGTAACGTTTTAACTGCACTATTAATTTGTCAGCATAAATTGGTACAGACCGTTATGCGCTTTCTAATCCAAAATCACGCGGGGCCGCTTTAAGCAAAGGTTGGCTGACAATCTCCTCAAAATCCTGCCATACCAACTCCCTTTTGGATAAACCTGGACATTTCGAAAACCTCATCAAACGTTGCATCAAGGCCAAAATTAATTACTCTTTAGGGGTTTAAATGCCACATGATTTTGCAAAGAAGAAAATGTAAAAACAGAAAAAGAGAAACAACGCAAACGAGAAATCTTCCATCTATGCGACCAATAAATTTTTAAGTAAACGTATTAACTTCCTTTAATGCCCAAATTCACTCAATAAAATATTCAAAATCAAACTAAACGTATAAAGTTTCAACACGAAGCTACGTTAACGGCTTAAGAATAAGATAATAAACATGGATAAAAATAATCGCTGTATGAAAGTGAAAAAGCCAGGAAAATTAAAGAATTTTGAGTGCGTGAAACAGGTTGCTTAATGTAACCTATCGATTTTACTCTTTTTGCTCTTCCATAGACGTCTAATTTTCTAGGGAATATGTAATGTGAAAACTCAGTATTACATCAAAATGTACTTTTAGGATTGACAAGTTCATTAAGTACTTAAGTAGTAAATAATATCTACACAATTATTGCATTTCTCGATGTTAATATAATAATTATCTCTTGTCACGAGATGTAATAAACGTATCATAAGAGTAACGCAAATACAATTTAATCTATGGTATTATCGAGTTATTTTTAGCAGTCTATTCGGTATATTTATGTTTTGTTGATTTCCGTTATTAAAGTGTACAGATGGGTGTGAACCTCGGTTGATGATCTATATATTTTATAGATTTACAAAAGTAGGTTAAACAAATAAAACCGTATAAATCAAAACTGTACATTATATATCATACAAAAGTCCGGGACACGTTAATCATACAACCAGAGTTTCAGGAAAAAATATTTTGTCGCTAACGTAATATAAACTGAATGAATATTGAACCAATTTTCAAAGAACTACATTGAAAATAGCACAAAATTTAATATTAATGCGTACTAAGAAAAGAAGCATTCATTAATACAAAAAAGTTCACAAATATTTTATTCGACGTGAACCTTCATTATACATTTTAGAGGTTTACGGTTTTATTGAATCTGACACTAGCAATAACCCTTGATAATTTGATTACTCATAAAATTTTATAAAGTTTAGAAAAATGTTTATCGTGTAATCTCATGTGACAAATTACTGCTCCTGTATATTTTATGCATTGCTACTATCATATTCGCATAAAATTTACCTCTGAGTTTGCAATAAATAAGCTACATTAGTTCATCCCAATGGAAAGCTAATGTAAAATAGTCATACACGTAATTAAACCACCATACAGTTATACTACAATTCGTAGTATATTTAGTTTAGGAACTGGCCGAAAAGATAAGACGTTTTAAAATTTAGGTATATATTGAATTGATTACAGGATGAGTTGCTTTATTAATAAAGGACTTCACTAAACGGGTATTTTGTTTTTAGTGCCTTTTTCAGAATTGAAACAGCGCGCTATTGTGACCGCTTTTTTTTCGGTACGTGACATAGTATTTGGGGTTGAACTACTTTTATTTATCGTAAGAGCTATAGGTCTGTTTTTTTATTGAACAGCTTATGCCCTCAAGTAATTTATTTGGGCAGTTTGGAAGTCACCTTTCATCAGGATTAAGAACTAAAGAGGATATTTAGTAGTTTTTCATGTAAAGTTTGGTACATCGTTTAAAGACAATAACCAGAATGGATATTTACATTAGTCCCGTTGTACGCGTAATACCCCACTTTTAGCACTACTTGCGCTTACTTAGCATATGAAATTCTTTGTGAAATAGAACGCAAAGGACCATAATACTATATCACAAAAATACATGAATATTTGTTTTGCTGTGATTGCTTTATTCAATGCTGAAGGCGATATTATTGATAAGCATAAACCGTAACGTTACTATACATAAGCATGTGACACACAGACACACT
>JARFJB010001270.1:2019908-2027408 GCA_036346205.1 Vesta saturnalis
CAGACACATAGACACACAGACACACAGACACACAGACACAGACACACAGACACACAGACACGCAGACACACTGACACACAGACACACAGACGCACAGACACAAAGACACACACACACAGACACACAGACACACAGACAAACAGACACACAGCACACAGACACAGACACACAACAGACACACAGACACAGACACACAGACACACAGAACAAACAGAACACACAGGCACACAGACACACGACACACAGACACACAGACACACAGACACAGACACAGACACACAGACACACAGACACACAGACACACAGACACACAGACCACAGGCACACAGACACACACACACAGGCACACAGGCACACAGACACACAGACACACAGACACACAGACACACAGACACACAGACACACAGACCACAGACACAAGACAACAGACACACAGACACACAGACACACAGACACACAGACACACAGCACACAGACACAACACACAGCACACAGGCACACAGACACAACAGACAACACAGACACACAGACACACAGACACAAGACACACAGACACACAGACACACAGACACACACACAGGCACACAGGCACATAGACACACAACACACAGACCCACAGACAACAGACACACAGACACAAAGACACAAAGACAGAAAGACACACACACACAGACACAGACACACAGACACACAGACTCACAGACACACAGACACACAGACAAACAGACACACAGACACACAGACACACAGACACAAGACACACTAACACAGGCACACAGACACACAGACACACAGACACACAGACACACAGACACAGGACACACAGACACAGACACACAGACACACAGACACAAGACACACAGACACACCACACAGACACACAGACACACAGACACAGACACAAAGACAAACAGACACACAGACACAGACACACAGACACACAGACACACAGACACACAGACACACAGACACACAGACACAGACACAGACACACAGAACACACAGACACCCCCCCCCCCCCCCCCCCCCCCCCCCCCCCCCCCCCCCCCCCCCCCCCCCCCCCCCCCCCCCCAGAAACACAACACACAACACAGACACACACACACAGACACACAGACACACAACACACACACACACACACACACACACACACAACACACAGACAACACCGACACACAGACAACACACACACACACACAGGCACACAACACACACAAACACAACACACACACAGACCACAGACACACAGACACACAGACACACAGACCACAGACACACAGACACACAGACCACAGACACACAACACACAGAACACAAACAGACCCACAGACACACAGACACACAGACACACAGACACACAGACACACAGACACACAGACACACAGCCACACAGACACACAGACACACAGACACACAGACAAACAGACACACAGGCACACAGAACACAGACACACAGACACACAGACACACAGACACACAGACACACAGACACACAGACACACAGACACACAGACACACAGACACACAGACACACAGACACACAGACACACAGACACACAGGCACACAGGCACACAGACACAGACACACAGACACACAGACACACAGACACAGACACACAGACACACAGACTCACAGACACAGACACACAGACACACAGACACACAGACACACAGACACACAGACACACAGACACACAGACACACAGACACACAGACACACAGGCACACAGACACAAAGACAAACAGACACACAGACACACAGACACACAGACACACAGACACACAGACACACAGACACACTTACACACAGGCACACAGGCACATAGACACACATACACACAGACCCACAGACACACAGACACACAGACACACAGACACAAAGACAGACAGACACACAGACACACAGACACAGACACACAGACACACAGACTCACAGACACACAGACACACAGACAAACAGACACACAGACACACAGACACACAGACACACAGACACACATACACACAGACACACAGACACACAGACACACAGACACACAGACACACAGACTCACAGGCACACAGACACACAGACACACAGACACACAGACACACAGACACACAGACACACAGACACACAGACACACAGACACACAGACACACAGACACACAGACACAAAGACAAACAGACACACAGACACACAGACACACAGACACACAGACACACAGACACACAGACACACAGACACACAGACACACAGACACACAGACACACAGACACACAGACACACTTACACACAGGCACACAGGCACATAGACACACATACACACAGACCCACAGACACACAGACACACAGACACACAGACACACAGACACACAGACACAAAGACAGAAAGACACACAGACACACAGACACACAGACACACAGACACACAGACACACAGACACACAGACAAACAGACACACAGACAAACAGACACACAGACACACAGACACACAGACACACAGACACACAGACAAACAGACACACAGACACACAGACACAGACACACAGACACACAGACACAGACACAGACACACAGACAGACACACAGACACACAGACACACAGACACACAGACACACAGACACACAGACATACAGGCACACAGGCACACCTTAATACAAAAATATTTCCTAAGAGAGCTGGAGCTCTTGGAAGTTGGCTGCCTAACATCGGTTTAATTCGCATATCTTCAATATGGTCTCCCTTTAAACGTTAGCGTTCTGTACACTTAGTAAGTGGAATATGCCCAATCGTATGGCGTTATTCATAAGTTTCTTGTTTTTCAAAATTTCGCAATTTTAACATAAAATTTAAAAATTTTCGATTTCTTCATAAAAGAATGATACTCTAGTCTGAAGTAGCTACAACTCACCGTTTTCAAAATAAATCGATTTGAACTTTTCATGTGTTAATCATACTTTTATCAAATTAGCTAACGAATTAATTTACAACGATGAAAGATGGCTATCGAAAATAAACAAAATAACAATTTCGTGTACGTCAAACTGCTCTCAAGTCGTACATTAATTTTGCTTTAGAAAGTAAGGAATAAACTCGAGTAAAAAATAATCGTTTTTAGTACAAAAAAATGTTGCTGACACAATTAATAATAAAAAAAATTCAAAATGACAATCGAAATCATGAAACACAAAATTGAATCTACAAAGGTGCTACATGACGACCATCCGTTTCTATGCACAAATTTATTAGTTTATGTAAAAATTGTCGAATTTTTGCAAAAATTCCCCTATTGTTCCTAAATTCGTCGCAGGCATCCTGAATTCTTCTCCAAAGCTGATAGCGTGTTTCTATTGGTTGGGAATAAACCATTGATTTTAGATATCCCCAAACACAGAAATCGCAAGGATTTAAATCTGGAGACCTTGCTGGGCAAGCAACCGAACCGCCTCTTCCGATCTATCGCTCTCGGTAATTGTTATCTAAAAAATTACGAACAGCTCTGCTATAGTGAGCCGGACAACCGTCACATTAAAACCACAAGTTCCACCGAATATTCAGATTAATATCATCTAACAAATCCGGTAAAGTATTTTGTAGAAAGTTGAGATAATCTTAGCCGTTTAAACGATTAAGCAATTCTACAGCTTAAAGCAAATCATCACCAAGAACTCCTATCCATAAATTAATCCTAAACCTTTCCTGATGTTTACTTTCCCTTATCGAATGAGGGTTTTCATCAACATAAGTGTAATAGTATGCATTATGCATATTAAAAATTCTTTTGTAAAAGCGGCTTCATCACAAAACAAAATATTAGAAAAAAATCTTTGTCTTGATTCACTTTATTTTGCACCCAATTGGAAAAATCAATACGAGCAGGAAAATCACCTGCTTGCAAGGCCTGAACTTTTTTGAAATGAAACGGATACAAGCCTTCCTTATTTAGAATGATCCACACAGAAGATTTTGACACATTGGGATACATTGCAGCCAACCTTTATGATAATGGTGTAAATAAATGTTTTAAAGCGTTCTCAATACAAATCGTTAAAATAACTAGAGACACCAAACACTCAATAAAAGATAATGCCGTTGACTCAGTGTGTTGATTAAATCGGGCCTGGTTCATGCTTTTTGATTTGTTTATTAACCAACAAATTTCTGCTTAGTTATTTCCACCTAATATCAATATGGTAACTTCAAGGTAACAATAATAAAAGTTATCTCGGACGCCAAGTTATTTTATTTACTATGCTCGGAATAACTAAACCGAGGGTACAATAAAGCATTCACCAAATGTCAAAATAAATGATATACAAACTATGTTTATTAAGCATTTAAATTTGGGATTATTTAAAATAAATTTTAAAACTAGTGTTAATAGCATTATACTAATAAGTCATTGGGGTATAAATACCTGTTATAAAATTTTTGTACAACTTCTGGGGAACCTCTGTTATCATAAGGAATGCGGAAATGCAAACCATAGATGATGTAATCTTCGTACCAATGTTGCGCAATATGTCGTATTTCCAATGTTTAACGTTGTAAATCACACCAAAGTTGAATTTACCTCTTACAAATTTATATTAATTGAAATTTGAATAATCCAGGATTTACTGCATTCTCTTTAAGGTTCAAATAAAAAGGTGTGATCTAAATTTAGATTTGAATTAGATGCAGAATGTAATCATAAAATAAAAGTACCCAAAAGTGGTAAAAGTATATGTGTAAGTAGAAGTAGAAGTGCCTGCAAAAAGCAAATGTTTCAGATTTTAATACAATACGAGTTAAAGGTGTCTTACCATTAAATCAATGGCACTTTACACAAAATTGAGGTGGAAACCAAAAATGGCTTTTTGCTTAAAACAACGTACATCAAGCAATGCTAAACCCTTAAGAAAATATGCAACTTAAGTTACACCAATGCAAATTAAGTTGCCTGCCACATACTTATAAATCATTACTAATCAAAAACCTTTTTTTTAAATTTATAACTAAATGAACGAAGAACTTAGAAGATTCGTTACAACTTCTTACGTTTATTTCGGGATTGTATTCAATTTCCATTAAAATGTCATCCTGATATTATTCCACTACAGCATGTCTTCCCGTTTCATTATTTTTAGGAATTTCCGATCCTGTTTCCCTAATTCTTTGATAAAGAAGCGTAAATGGTCTAGGAAAAGGACGTCTTCTACCTGGAAATTTATCTGCTTATCTACGTACTGCTGTCCGAGAGTTGTATTGCATTTCGCCGTACACTAAATGCATATCGGCATATTCTTCGTTACTAAACGAAGCCATTCTAACAATATTAAACCTTCTGTATTTACGGTAATGTAACTAAACAATAAAAAATCTTTCACTTTAACCTCAACTTCACGCAATTGTTATTTTGTTTATTTTCCATGGCCATCTTTCATAATTGTAAATGAATTCGTTGGTTAATTTTATAAAATTATGATTAACACAAATTATCTCAAATCGATTCATTTCGTAAACGGTGCGTCGTGGCGACTTCTGACAAGAGTATCATTCTTTTGTGAAAAAATCAAAATTTTTTAAATTTTATGTTAAAATTGCGAAATTTTGACAAACTTGAAACTTATGAATAACAATGTCCAATGCTCCGCCCAAACGAGGCGCTTATGAGTACAACTAAACAATCATATTCACGCCATACGATTGGGCATATTCCACCAAATAAAGGTATAGAACGCTATCATTTAAAGGGAAACCATTTTGAAGATATTTGGATTAAGCCGATGTTAGGGCGTCATCTTGCAAGCGCTCCAGCTCTCTTAGTCACTATTTTTGTATTAAGGTAATTTACGTTAAATCGACTTAAAATCATCTCTAGAATCTGCAGTTTTCTTTTGTGAAAATATGAAAATAGTTTGTGGACACCCTGTGTATATATATATATATATATATATATATATATATATATATATATATATATATATATATATATGTAGGTTGTAAGGTAAAAATGAAACAAAGCTACTCAATTTATGAGCTAAAACGTTTCATTAATTTTTTTAACAAATTGAACAAATGGGGCTCACGGTATTATTTTCAATAAATAGAATTAATTAGTGCTGACAAATACCGGAATTTGGAAAGAAAATGCAGGACACTATTACAAATAAAAAAAGTAGGTAAAACTAAAAGGTCTACGCGTGGAAGAATATGTTAATTGAGTTTCTAATCAAATTTGCTAAACGGGGTTCTCGGTGTTATTACGATTCAAATGTTATTAATTGACGGAGACGGATAGTGAAAGCTGCCAAGTAAATAAAGAAAACTATCACAATTTAAGAAACGGAACTAGAAAATGTATGCGAAGAAACCAATTTTATTAAGTTTTTAATCAACTTTGCTAAACGGGGCTCTTGTGTTATTTCGATTAAAAGTATATTAATTAGCACTAACAAAATTTGGTGAATAAATGCAGAATACTATCAATAAAAAAATACCGACTATTTGAAGAAAAACTTTTATTAAATATTTAACCAAACTCAATCAAAGTATTAATTGTATTGGACAGATAATGAACAAACAAAATACACCCATGTACCACACAAAATTAAAAAACACCGAACTCGTTTCTATAGCTACGCTATCATCATCAGCGTTCGGTGTTTTTTAATTTTGTGTGGTACGTGGGTGTATTTTGTTTGTTACAGAACCTGCCACAGTTCCAGTGTTCCAGATTTTTCAAGACAGATAATGAAATTTAGTTAATAATGCAAAACATTATCACTATCTCAAAAAAGAAATATAATTATCAACCCCATATACGTATAAAATTTTATTGAATGTTTGAACAAATTTGATCAACAGGGTTTGCAACATTATTTCGATTAGAGTGTTACTAATTGGAGCTAGTGCCATAAATTAACTTACCAAATTTCTCTCTGTCAATGATGAATATTTTAATGGAAATTACGTCGCGAGCCGCGTTTAGAGTATTAGATTAAAACTTTTTCAGCGCATCGGTCTAATAGTTCTTATCATTTTTTAAATTGTAATAGTGCAATTCGTTCACTTATCAAATTTCGTTATCTGCCAACGCTAATTAATACCATTGAATATTTACTAAACATTTTTCCGCGCACGACATTTTAGTTTTATTAACTTTTTTAAATGATATAGTTTTGAATGTGCTTACTAATATACTATAGTTATCAACGGTAATTAATACCATTTTAATCAAAATAGCACCGAGCAAATTCCATTAAAAATTTAATAAATCTTTTTCCGCGGACTTTTAACTTTTTTTTAACTGTGATAGTGCTTTGCATTTGCATTTTCTGATCTGTCAACGCCAATTAAGCATATTAAAATCACTCAGCGAAACTTTTTTTACGAATAGACTTGATTTTTTTAATTTTGTGATAGTATCCTGGGTTTATTCACCAGGTTTTGTTATCTACCAACGCGAATTAACATCATTCTAATCGAAATCGTTTACTAGATTTAATTAAAAATTTAATAAAACCTTTACG
>JARFJB010001270.1:2029908-2042408 GCA_036346205.1 Vesta saturnalis
CAGGTGAGCTGTCTGGTATGCTCTTTCGCCTTTCACCACGTTTTTAATTTTGGTCATCAACATATCTGTTATTACGGCCAAATTTCAGGTTTAAACTTTAGCTTATAAGATACAAAATGCAATAGGAACAAAACCTGCATTAACATTTTGTATTGTTTTCAACGTAAACTTACACTATTTAAATGTATACCTAACTAACTTGACCAATGAGTGAGTGTAAAAAAGAAATAGGATTAATTAGAATGAAACGATGTAAAACAGTTTTTATTCTTATGTAATCACAAAGCCACTTTACAGTTTTCACAACTCACATACGTGAATCCTCGACACTTTGCCATTTTACATCTTTGTCGAATTGTGAGCCAAGGTGGCAAATGTCCTATATTGTCAAGTCGTACTTCAATATTGGGCATCACATTAGTCGGACCATGTGATCTTTGGATTGAAATTAAATTTTCTAATTCTGAACGTAGTCGTCCACGTTTCCGTACAATATCTTTTCCCGCCTTGCAAAGTCCTTGTGCAATAGATGCTTTGAACTATTTTAGTAGCATTTTTTTTATTATTGTTTCTTCTCCACAACAACCACGCATTAACAACGGTAAGGTCTACTAAGTGGAAAAAAATTCTCAGATACCACTTTTTCGAACGTATTTTTATCCGATAATATCCCAATAGAGAATCGGAGAGGTTAACACCACCCATGTGTTCATTATATACTTGCACTATCTTTGGGCATGGAATCATCTTGTGTTGCTTTTCTGATACAGAGTATCTTTTGACTTCGCCTACCAGTTGGGAGCCTACGAATGTAGATAAAAGATGAACAACTTTCTTGTCATACCATGCTGTGGCTGATAAATCTACACCATCAAGAGTGCCAATTTTTTCAACGTAAGAACCCCGTCCATCTCGTTTTAGTTCTTTTTCTGTAGGAAGTTGACATCCTAGTCTAGCCTAATCCTAGAATACCCTTTTTGAGGAGATAAACGAAGTTGCAAACTGTTAAACCAATTATCCAAATAAAGTTTATAATTCAAGTTTTGCCGTATGGAACGAGCCATACGCATTACAACGTTGCTACTCATGCCGAGATCCGGTTCATCATTCACCCGTAAGTTATCATTAGCTCCAGTGAATACTTCCAAATCGTAACTAAACCCTGAGACTCCGCTAAGAACAAATATTTTATATCCCCATTTGTGATGTTTCTGGGGGTTACTTGATGCTTACACGTCCCTTGAACGGCACTATTTGTTCATCTACACAAAGCTGTTCATCTTTTGGTACTAGCAGGAGCCTTTCCTTTAGTTTATTGATAAGTAGTCGAATTTTACATAACTTGTCATGCCCAGGTTGACCTGTTTGAGTGCAGGTAGTATTATCATTGAAATGAATAAATATCTTCAACTCCTCAAAACGGTTTACACTCATTACTTTGGAAAAAAGATTCCTATGAACTTAGGTCCGCAACGCCTTCGTTTAAAAGATATAGGGTATTGAAGTTTAATTATTTTTTGTTTTTTCTTAATATCTTCTTACAATGATGTAATAAGCGGACGAAATTTTGTAAACAGGGGCTTTTATCGCGCAGAATTCAAATATGACCTTAGGTCTTTTATTACTGAAGAGCAGTAATCATATTACAAGCCCCCACGACAAATCCACCGATTTTCAAACCTCCTTTCAAAAATTTATACCACTCAAGAAAAGTGAGCTAGCTTGCCATCAAGCATAAAGTCCACTCTTGCAACAATGTCAAATGAAATATCTTCAATAATGTGTTCAGGTTATTCCTTTTCAACAGTGCGGCGAGTTCTGGAAACTCCCACTATTAACTTTTTTAAACAGACATCTTCACCACCCATCTTCATCCAAACGCCTATGCACGTCAATAAATGTTTGAACATTAGGATCCTGTCCTAAAGGATATCATTTTCGATAGATACGTTGAGCTTTTGAGAAATTTGACCAAGCTTCTCGGTCAAATTTGCATGCATCGGATGCATTTTTCTCGTAAACCGTTGGTCCTAGCGACTTCAATAAGGTATACCTTCTGAAGCAGAAAAGATGGGAAAACAAATAGTCGAAAATGACATACAGTGTAAGGCAAAAAGTTAGGACCGATTAAAACAAGATGAAAACCTGTATGTGGCACCTCTATCAGTAATAAAAGAACGAAGGTCATATTTTAATTCTGCGTGATAAAAGCCCTTGTATACAAAATTTCGTCCGCTTATTACATCATTGTAAAAAGATATAAAAAAACAAAAAATAATTAAACTTTAACACCCTATATCTTTTAAACGAAAGCTTTGGACCTAAGCTCATAGGAACCTTTTTCTTATTTTAGTGTCCTCTATCGCGTGGCGCTATGCATGGCACTTTTTCTGTCACCCTGTAAAATATATATATATATATATATATATATATATATATATATATATATATATATATATATATATATATATATATATATATATATATATATATATATATATATATATATATATATATATATATATATATATATATATATATATATAGACATTCCGATAAATTACTCAATATCGTTTATTACTTCTTTTGGAAATAAAAATCTAAAGTAATCTAATGGAGTAACATGGCACTATTTCTTCTGGAAGACTAGTCACCAGTACGCAGAATATCAATGTCATCTTTTAGTAAGTAGTCACCTCTCCATACCATATTCTTCTTTTGATCTATTGTTGCTGCTATTGCAGTTCGATTGAAACGTTGCGTCAGTGGCATATCATCTTCATCGCTGTCATGATTTTTAATTTCAGGTTCATTTCTCCCTACCGGAAAGTCATCCTCTGCAATATCTTCATCAAACAAATCTGAATGTTCACTATCATTACCATCAGGGCCTACAGCGACATACGTATTCTCTTTCCATAAAATAATTTAGGATCCACGGCTTCAAGAAATTCAAAAGCTTAAAAAATTTATAAAAATCATTAACGGATTCGTATGATTTAGCTGGAAAGCTACAAACATGTACCAAACACATTTAAGACTGGTCGCATAATGTAGCTAATTAGACACTTATGAAAATGTCGGTATATAGGAAATGCCCAAGCAGAATTTCAAAATAATTAGCCAAAGTTATTTATGGATACTTATTACATCACCTGTATATTTTATTTTTGCTCTTACATTGATATGATAAAAATAAATAAACTTGCCTGATTTTCACAAGAGCTGAAAAGAGCGGCCATTAGAAACCAAAGTGAGGTAAAAGTTCTTTCTTTTGCTACCAGATGGCGTTATTGGTCACAAATTGTAAGTAGAAGCATAACTAATGTGCTACAACATGCAGTTATCGGGAATCACTTTTTTAGAGATTAATAATGTGTATTTAAACTTAATGTATCTGATATACTGCGTGATGCCATAAGGGGTTAACGAAAGGGGTTATACATAACCTCACCAGATTTTCTATAAGGACACATTAGTTTTGTATCATAAATCGTAAGGTGAGGTGTTAGTAATTAGATTAACTATTGTTAGTTTTCCTTTATTCATTTTAGGGGATAATCAAATACCATTTTGCTTTTCAAAACATACACCAGCTGTTCTCGAACTTGTACTTGGTTAAATTCATTTCTTAAAGATTATATAATCATTCTCATTGAAGATAAGATCTATTTTCATGCTTTCGTTTTGGGTTAATATATTTAATTTTAGAGGTACGTTGTACATATTGGGGTATACCTTGTCCTATATGTTGTCTTATATGAGGTACATACCCTTTGCCTATTAAGTACGTTTTGGTTCATACATATTAGCAAGATATCTGATGCAGATTTTGCAACACCTGGTCATGAATAACTGGTAAACATTTGGTCGTTGCGTTGGATCTTCGGGACAGGCTATCTGGATATTGAAAGCTAAGTTACCGATTACACCTGTTTTTGTATTACTTAAGCTTGTTGCATTGAGTAAGATTGTACAGACATATGTTGATTAAATTGATAAACAGTTAATTATGTACTTCACTAACTATTCATTTGTATACTAATTTGTTTCTTGGGTGTTGGGGTCAATGGCTACAATTGCCGATTTATATTTCATGTATTAAAAGTGTAGAAAGAGTGAAACTGTACAACTGAATGCATTCGGCTTTGCGGTTGGTAAATATTATTACTGTTTTAATTGTAAATTGCCTATCTTTCATAGCAATGTGCTATTGACTACTTTGCATAAAAGATTGTATGTACACTATAATATTTTTAATGTGCCTCTACAAGTAGGAATCCATAAATTACACCTACTTTGGCTGTTTAAATGTTAATATCTATGCTTTATCATAACCTAGAGTTGAAGATTCATTTAGCTCTTTTTTAATTACATTTATTTGTTATTATTATCTAAATTGAAGACTATAACACAAATTAAATATTTATCTTGTAACCATCTCTTTCACTACCCAGATGCTTCCTTATATTCGTTGCTTAGCTAGGTAAGTGACTGATTCTATCCGTCTATCTAGGACTGCTAATCATTCTAGTTGGCGCCCTCCCTTCTCTGTTAAGCTTTTAGGTACCACCTACGTCACTGTAGACCCCTTCCCACTTCTCTACTTTGACTGAGCTTTCGGCGGCCCTAAGGCTATTTTGTCTGTTACGGTAAGTTAGTGGACAAAGTACAAATTTGCACGTAACAAGCTATTTACTTCAAAGATACAAAAATACCCATATATAGATGTTAAATATTTCGATTTATTCTATATTTTGCTACGACCCGTATTTTTCGGGAAAAATTCTTAAGTTGAGGTTTTAGTGTTCACTTTTTTTACATATTTTAATTTTGCATAACTTTGTTGTATGAAATTTCCTAATACAGATCCAAATAGATCTAAAAATTAATTAAATAAGATTGAAAGTATTTAAATCGTATTATCGATATTTTTATAGAACTAGCGGCTTTTTTTTTTAATAAACAGGATATCTATCTTTATCTGACATAAAGGTTTGAATGGTAAATAGGTCGTCAAAGCGATAGGACGTGTTTGTGATGGCTCCAGCTTCTACCTTGGATTAGTGAAGTAAGTCCGGATTAATTTGACAATATGTAAATCAATAGAGTTACTGTACGGTACGGGTGAGTTTTTGAACATATTTTAGACGCAGCGGTTTTAATATTAATAATGGACAAAGACAATAATCTAACCAGTAAAATTTTGTAACGTGCACAAAAAAAAGGCGCGTAAATAACATTTGGGATTGTTGTAGGGTTGAATTTCTACGAAAGATGACAGCTCTTTAAACTCACACCAGATGTGATTGTTAAACCTCGTAAAATTGTAGAGTGAGCTTAAAGCGCAAATACCGCCCCTTTGTCTTGAAGTCAAACAGGTATACATTTTTGCAATGATAATCAAAATAACTTAATTTTAACTGGGTCGAATCCGCATTCCAAAGCAAAATAAAAGCAAATAAATAAACAAATAAACAAATAACTAGCTCTAATTTGTAATCGAAATTCTGTATGAAATACGGTTTCTTTTCTCAAATAAATAAAACGTATTTTATTAGTTAAAAGAAAGAAAGGTCAAGTAGTTTGGGGCGTTTCTGTAAAATTTTTAACAATTGAAGTATAAATATATCCTAAATCCAACAGTAAATGAATTAAGTCAATAAATGAAGCAATTCAGTGTTTAGTAGCAAATTAAACATACTAAATTGAATAGATCCTCATAGTTTTAATTTAAGTAATTAGTATCCCTCACTTCTTTATAATATTCATTTTATAAATAAGAAATGTAGCTATTTAAGGAAAATTTAGTTTTATTAAAAGTCCACATTATCGATTGTGGTGTGATTGAAGGGTAGGTAAGAAAAAAAAAGGAAAAAAAAAGAAAGAAAAAAAGGGAGAAAAATGTACATGAATATGTACATTTTGAGATTCTTACAGTAAGTATACGATACGAATAATAATTTATATCTATCTATTATGTCGTGACAGTAGACAAATAATTGTCCGGTAGTAAGACGATACCGTTAGTAGGGAATTCTACATCGTCCGGGGCACGATTTGGCCAGTAACCGGTATGCTCGTTATGGTATTACTCAAGAAAACAATACAACTGCCTCGGATAGACCTCGTTACAAGGGGCGGTCAAGGTCGAAACAGACAGGCCCCGTTGCTGACGAATGTGAGTACGGTACGTGGAATGTTAGAGGTATGAATGGTAAGGAATTTGAAATTGCGAATGTAATGTACGAAAGACACCTTGATATTCTATGTGTATCGGGGACAAAGCGCAAAGGAAAGGATGCTGTGGAGATGGAGGATGGCAGCCTGGCACTATGGTCAGGAGTTGAGACGGAAGTGCATGGCGCAAAAGGAGTTGGGATGATCATAAGTGAAAGAACGAAAAGATGTGTTAAACAGTACGAATATCTCCCCGGGTAATATGGGTTAGAATGAAAGTGGAGTTTCGAAGAATTTTTCTTATTGCATGCTATGCACCGGTGAATGGAGAAAGAGACCAGGAGGGTGAGAACTTCTGGAATAAAGTAGAGAACGTGTTGAAGGTATGTAAGCCAAACGAAAGAGTGATTATAGTGGGGGATATGAACGGATGGGTGGGTGTACAGAGATAACATAGTGAACGCGGTCTAGGAAGGTTCGGAGACCAAAGAGTCAATGAGAACGTCTGAACATTTGTGTGGAGAGAAGCCTGTTTGTATCCAATACGTGGTTTAAACATAAAAATGTGCATATGTATACATGGCAAAGAGGTGAATCTAAAAGTATGATAGACTTGATGGTGTATGATAAACGGCTTAGAGACCTGGTGAAAGACACAAAATTAATGCACGGAGCGGAGTGTGGATTGTACCACTTTTTGGTTGTATCGAGAGTGTGTTTAGGGCAAAAGTGGGTCTGGAGAAGGAAAGCAAACGTAGTGCGAACGTCCAGAATTAGGGTCGACAAACTAGTGGATAATGGTGCGAGAATGAAATACGCAGATGCTGTGAGTAAAGAGTTGAATGTGACTGAAACAGTGTGGAGTGAACAAATAAAAGAGACTAACGTTGAAAGTGCATGAATAAGCTTGAAAAACTCTGTTGTCAATTGTGCCGGCGAATATGTGGAATAGTGACTGTAGGTAAACAGAAAAAATGTGCTTGGTGGAATGAGTCGGTAAAAAAGGCAGTATGTAAGAAAAAAGATGCGTACATGGCAATGATTGCTGCAAAAATGAGACTGAGAAGAAGCGATTGTATGAGGTGTACAGATTAAGAAATAAAGAAGCGAAGGAGGCAGTGAGAATAAGTAAAGAGGAAGTGATGGCTGTGGAAGGAGAAAATGCAGAATGATTTTGAGGGAAACAAAAAACTCTTCTGGAAATGGGTCAAAAATACAAAACGTGGCCCAAAACAGAACGCTGCAGGAGTGATGAATGCTAGAAACGAAATAGTATGGGACGATTGTGAAGTGAGGAAATGCTGGCAAGAATATTTCGGAAAGCTGTACAGTAGTGAGGAAAGTAAGACTGAAAGGTTAAATAAGCAGAATATAGAAGAAATGATGAATGAAAGCTGATAAGGATATTGGAATAAATGAGGTAGAGAAAACGGTAGGAAGGTTAAAAAATTGCAAGGGAGCAGGCGTAGATGAAATCACTGGTGAAATGCTCAGGTATGGTGATGCAAAGCTTATACGAAGATTGTATAAATTATTCAATGTATGCATTGTGTATGGAAAAGTGCCGAGTGATTGGTAGAGCGCGATCATTGTACCATTGTATAAGAGTAAGGGGAACAAGAGTGATTGTAAGAACTACACAGGAATAAGTTTGCTCAGCGTGCCTGGTAAAGTATTTGGAAGAATACTGATTGATAGAGTACGAGAAACTACACAAACTAAGATTTGGGATATGCAAGGTGGCTTCATGCCAGGGAAAGGATGTGTTGATTAGATGGTTGCTCTCCAGCAGGTGATCGAAAAGTGTTTAAAGGTAAAAGGAAGTTGTACTGTGCGTTTGTATATCTGGAGAAAGCATATGACAGAGTGAATAGGGAGAAGCTGTGGGAAATATTAAATGATATATGGCGTAAATAGAGGTCTAATAAATGGAATAAGGGCAGTATACAACGGTAGTCGGGCATGTGTTAGGGTGAGAGGAGGTGTGAGTGAATACTTTAAGATTGAGCAAGGAGTGCGACAAGGCTATGTCATGTCACCGTGGTTGTTCAATGTATACATGGATAAATGTCTTAGACAAGCATGTACCGATACAAATGGTGTAATGATTGGTGACGTAAATGTACGACTTCAGGTGTATGCAGATGACACAGTCTTATTAAGTGACAGTGCGTATGAGATGCAAACCGCTCTGAAGAAGTTTGATACAGTCTGTGAGAGCATGGACCTAAAGGTAAACGTGAACAAAACTAAGATTGTGGTGTTCAATCGGGAAGGTGGAAAGGAGAGTAGAGTATTTATTCTGCAAGATGAAATTGTGGAGCAGGTGGACGAAATGGTATATCTCGATAGAATGTTTACTGTAGATGGTACAATTGGAGCGAGATGGATGAAGGGTCAATGCTGGAAGGAAAGTGATTGGAAGTATGTGGACGATAATGAGAAATGAAAGCATGAGCCTAGGTGCGAAACGAGCAATCTATAATGGCGTATTCGTCCCGTCAGTACTGTATGGAAGTGAGACATGGGTATGTCAAAAAAGCACGAAAGAAAATAAATGCCGTGGGTATGAGATTCGTGAGAAGCGCATGTGGTAAAACGAGAAGGGACAAGATAAAAATGATTGCATAATGACGGAGTGTGGTGAGGAAAAGACGAAGATGGATAGATATAAAAGTTGTACATTACGTTGGTTTGGTCACATTGAGAGAATGAACAACGCAAGATTAACGAAACAAGTATATGTAGGTGAGGTTAGGGGAAAGGCCGGCCCTGCTAGGCCGCGTAAAACTTGGCTGAATGTAGTAGAATCTATGATAAAGGAAAGAGAGATAAGGAGTTTTAAAAACAAAAGGGCATGTCTGAGACTATGTATGAATATTGCGGAAGCTAGGGTGGTATGCGGAGATAGGAAAGCATGGAGAAAGATTGTAAATAAGAAAGAGGCAGGGAGGGTGTTGCCTACCCCGCAAGGAAATGGCGTGAAGGTTAAGTAAGTAAGTAAGGTTTATCTGGCATAGAAGGTTGTTTTTGTTCTTACAATGCATAACTATGCTAGAAAATGATTATTACTAAAATTATTTAATTTCTTTCAATTTTTACTTTATAGGTTGGCAGGTTGGGTGTTGTTCCGCACTAGATATTTTAAATTGTACAGGTATACTTAGAATAATAATAAACTTATTACTAGGGCAAGGACGTGTTTAACTTGTAATTTTTCACTTGATAAATAAAGAATTATATAAATATAAATTAGTTCATGTTGCCACACTATCAACTAGTACGTTTGTCTTCTTGCATCCAACTTAAAAGAAATCTATTCGAATTTTATAGGTATTATGGCCAATCAAAAATTTATTAAAAAAAAAATGCAAATATGATATTGAAGCATTCACAATGACGCACATTTGTCCCGACAATGTTTACCTCTTACCTTTTATTCTGTGGTAGTACCTAAGAGATAATGGTACTTTATATTCTATCCTTTGCTATTCATTGTTGCAAAATTCTTCTCAATAGATGCTAATAAACAATAAAAGTCACCATGTCAAGTTTCTTAGAATATGTTTTACTTATATTTGCTTTTTCTCAAGCTACTTGTAAGGAAACAGCCAATTACTGAAAATATCTAATTGTACGTTTCAACTTAATTTTATTTGATATAATTTTCGTTTCTTATTTAACATTTTTTTTAATGTAACTTTAATCACCTCTTAAGGCAACAATGAACAATAATAACGATTTCATAATAAAAAAAATAATTTTATATTTTTTCTGCAAGAGGCATAAAATTAAATTACGCTTTGATTTTTAGATGAGTTTTCGAACGGCTCAAAGGTTTGGAAAGCTTGACAGTATAATGAAGAACGATCCAATTTTAAATCATATCTGATTGAACCCACACAAAGAATAATTAATATCTCGATTGAAATATAAAATTGTAGCAAGAAGATTTAAATTACGCCAATAAGTAAGTTAAAGCTGAATTCAACTTCCGTATAAAGTTCGGTATGATTCGCGTTAAGCATAATAATCAGAAATTAACAAAATATTAATATTTCAATCTTCTTAATTTGTTACAAAAACAAATAAAGATCGTGTTTTTTATTTAAAACAAAGCAAAGGAGAATACCAATTTGGATAATAAAGCAGTTGAAGTGTGACTTTTGCATCCCATATAATATAATTGCGACTTTTTTTTATTAAGGTAAATATGAATGGATATCAGGAAACCACTAATTCTTAGGCGTCTCCACAAAGTTTAATGTTTATTGAATTAAAAGGTATGCTTACATTTTAAGCATTGTTTTTAAAGTAACTTTACCTTTAAAAAGTCCATATATGTAAGCATGGTATTTATTTTTATTAATAATATCTGTAAACGCATCTTATTGCTTTCCGAATTACGACACTCCACATATAAGAATGAATAAAGTTTTTTAATTATTTAAAATGATAATTTGGAATAATCAATTATATTACCCAGGTATATAGACTGTTTCTGGACCCCACTCGTCCATATGTTTTTGTCAAATGGTCCAATTGTGCATTCGCATTTTTAAAGTGTTCATGCGCACGAATTGAAACCGTGATACGTGTTTAATATATCCTCTAAAAGCGTACAATAGAAAGTAAACAGAATAATCGCTTTGATGTGGCGCCTTTCATGTTTATGACCATATTGTACTAAAAATTTGCAAATGGGCAATTGCGCAACGTTACCAAAAACATAAATAATATAACCTTACAGTGCATATAATATCGAGAAACTTGCATAAAGCAAATTACAATACCGGGTGTAACTGAAATACACCGACAAACTTAAGGAGGTAGTTCCTGGGGTCAAAACAAACCAAAAAGTTCTTATAAGCGTATGTCCTAAAATGCATCGTTTTCCGCCTGTCCGTCTGTTGGTGTTTTTTACATTATGATTTTTTTCTAAGCAGCCATTAAAGGTAGAAAATTTAAATTTTCAACATGTGCTATACTATTAAGTACCTTTAATTTAAAGAAAATTTCAATTTTATTTTCCAACAAAATTCAAAATGGCGGATTGTTTAAAACTTTAAAGTCAAATTCCTTAAAAAAAACCACACGCTGTATACAAATTTTACTAGATTCATAAAATTGCAACAATGTGCTATGTACAACAATGATTTCTAAACCTTACGGATCACTTTACAACAAATGTTACAACTGTATTGTAAAAAAACAATCTGGACCAGATAAGTGATTTATTGCTTAATGTACATTTTTGACAAGATATCATTGTTTACCTTCATTTGTATTGAACATTGTTTACTGATAGTGTTCTTGTCCCATTTAAGATGGCAGGTTATCAATTTCACCATCAAGCTGACATGATATCTATGTATGGAAAAGCTGATGGTAACGGTCGTCTATCAGCCCGTCTGTATTACGAATCATTTCCAAATCGACAACAACCCACCCACTCAACATTTGCTGCTGTTTCCAACTGACTTAAGGAGACTGGCACTATATTACCTTCCACCGCAGACCGAGGTGTACGCGGACAACGTAGAACTCCTGATTTGGAAGACAACATCTTACAACGAGTCGAGGAAGATCCAGGTGTAAGTACCAGACAGTTAGGAGCAATACTCAACGTAGACCAAATGACAGTATGGCGAGTTTTACACGAACAGTAGTTATATCCATACCATTTTCATTGTGTACAAGCTCTTTGCCCTGCTGACTATCCATTACGTTTGATCGGAAAGTTAACAACCCTGGCATTATTAGTTATGTTTACAGATGAATTTTGTTTCGATCGAGATGGAATAACGAACTACCACAATACGCATCAATGGGCTCATGAAAACACACACTCCATTCGTGAAGGAAGATATCAGCAGTAGTTTAAAATAAATGTTTGGGCAGGCATCATTGGAGACTGTTTATCAGGTCCTGTTATATTACCTGACAGGCTAAAGGGAGAAAACTACAGACATTTTAGAACACGATTTGCCAGGAATTTTAGACGAAGTCCCTTTGGGTGTGAGAGTAAATTGTTGGTTCAAGCATGATGGAGCTCCCCCGCATTTTAGACTGGACGGCATACACTTTCTGGACCAAACTTACGGCGAAAGGTGGATAGGCAAGGGAGGACCTGCATCATGGCCGCCTCGGTCGCCTGATCTGAATGCAATTGATTTCTTTGTTTCGGGTCACTTAAAAACCCTAGTTTATGAAAGACCCGTTAACACCAGAGATGACCTTTTACAGCGCATCACTGCGGGTGGTAACACCATAAGGAATACACCAGGAATATTCGAAAGAACTCGACAATCAATAACCAG
>JARFJB010001270.1:2047408-2052408 GCA_036346205.1 Vesta saturnalis
AAGTAAATAAGAAAATGTGAACGCAGGACTAGGTTCACATAAAAATAACAAACAGTAAAATTAAATAGGTAATAATACGGTAACTGTAATGCAGTTGACTATAATCAGGCAATGCCAAAAAAGTATGCAAGGAATTTACACACACAAAAATACATACGAAGTAATGTGAAGTAATCTGGTTGAATCATACTCTCAACAAAAAAATTAAAACAAAGCATTGCAAGGGTAAGGGGGGAATAAATCAGTCGCGTCAACCAAATGTCCGACACCCTACCTGCAAGCAATGACATAAAAGGTTAAGTGACTGCTTTAGAAACGGGTTAGAACGGGTTAGTTTAACAGTAACGATGAAATTCAAGTTGGTTTTAATGTCATCTGGAGTCGAGTCTGTAAATCACGGTATCGTTTATAACAATTATTAACTGAGGTTTAACCTGTCACGTTTGTGCAGTTGTGAGTTATATTCTCTACTGGGGCCAAAATATTAGTAAACAGCAGAGCATGCCACAAACATCAAGTCACAGCGCTTGTGATATGGCAATACCATGACACTTTGTTTTTATCTGTTTTGACAATTGCTCTTCGGTTTTTAATTTTAATTTGAAACGTCAAAAGGTCGATTGTTCTACTTATTATTACTCAAAATTTTAGTATTTTGTTAGAAAACATGGATTCAGATAGTGAAAATGAAATGTGAGGTTTTAGGGCTAAAAAGCCAGTATTTTTTCTCCAGGGGATATAAATAATTTCATTACTGAGGTATCCGACGGAAAATAATCTTGCAACAAAGGTAAGAAATCTAAAAATTGTTCAAATATTCGATAAATAAAAAATATGTATATTATTTTAGGTTGCAGTTATAATGGGGGTAGCCGTGATAATGAAATGTACAGGGTGGCCAACTAAGAATGCGAGGTACTGTATCTGGGAAACTATCCATCGTAGAGGCTTGCGCAAAAAAAAGTTATTACTAAAACGGCCAATACATAAACCTGGAAAATATTTTCAAGTTTCTGAAATGGTCGCTAGGGGCGTAACTGCAATTTGAATCTAAAAAGGTGATGTTTCTGTGAATTCTACCTAATAAAAATAATAACTGATATTTAAAGTCGAGGATAACCTGAACTTTTTTTGTTTGACACTTTTTGTCGTATGTATAAAAATAAAGTGGTGGGGGGTATTCAAAGGTTTCCTTAAATTACCCCCGTATCTTCGAAACGGCTAAGCCGATTTTAACAAACTTGAACGCGTTGAAAAGAGCTTTTCTTGGGCTACAAATGTTATAATATTTGAAGTTTTGTTAGTTTCACTGTCGTCGCTAGAGGGCTTTGTTCGACATTCCGACAGAAACGGTTAATTTTCGTAAAAAATTAAATGCATTGGTATGACTTTTTTCATGAACAAGTAGCTAAATGATGCCTAAACAAGCTCGCGAAACCGCATCTCGATACTTGTTCCTAACCTAAAATATCGGCCAAAGAAACTTTATACGAAAATCCTTAAATTTTATTTTTTTAACTATATTTTTCTGGAATTGTTTCTATTATGTAAGTTGTGGCCCTAAAAGGAGATTTAAAGGAGGAAGGTTTTTAATGCCCCGTAAATGCTCGAAATGCTGACCATCACGCTCTATGCATTGCTGAAGCCTCTCATGGCTATACAAAACTGCAGCTTCAATTTCGGCTCTCGGTATGTTACGAATTGCGTTACGAATCCGGTTTTTCATATCTTCGCTAGTAGTAGGTTGAGTCCGAAACACGATGTCCTTTAAGCGCCCCCATAAATAAAAATCGAGGCAAGTAAGTCTGTTGGTCGCGGAGGCCATGGAAACAGACTTCCTCTTCAATCCACCGCTGTTGAAATACTGCATTTAATATGCTCTCGCACATTAATAGCAAAATGTGCTGGGCAACCATCCAACTCAAAAACAATTTTTGCCTTGTTTCCAGAGGCACATCTTCCAACAACAACGGTAATTGATTGGCCAAAAGTCAAGAAATGCATTGACATTTAGGGGTTGCTCGAAAAATATGGCCCAATAATTCTGCTCCCAGTATGCCACACCATACATTTAAACTCCAACGTCCTTGGCGCTGAACTTCACACAACCAATGGGATTTTCTGCAGACCAATAATGCATATTGTGCAGATTGACTCTCCCGTCACTACTGAAGTGGCTTCATCGGTCAAAAGAATTTCAAATAAAAATTCTCTATTTTGCGTATCATGCCTAACATCCAATGGCAATAGTCTAACCTTCGATCAAAATCTTCCTCTTTCAAGGCCTGATGCAAAACGACATGATATGGGTGCATTCTTAAAGTAATTAAAAAGTTTAAACGAATACCTATATATTTTGATGGCCATTAGAACTTACCTATGGTCCTTCAAAATATTTTGAACCGTGTCCTTGATATGCCAACTCAGTGGATAATGCTCTTGTGTTAACATGAGGATTTCCTTCAATATAGCCCAGTACACGGTTAATATTCTCTTGTGTTCTTCCAATTCTTTGCCGTTGAAACGTAGGTCGAAAACTACATTGGCTCGTAAGCTCGCCACTAATCGGGGAAAAACTCTTACATCGCAAGGACGCCGATTTGGATATCGAGCCGCGTAAACTCTTTTAGCTACTGCGGCATTCTGAAGACATTCAAAATAAACCACAAGCATATCAACAGCTTCATTATTCGTAAAACGCATTTTAGAAAGTACAAAATTGCTCAAAGTAACGCGAAAGTATTGACAATTTGAGGATTATGTATGTTTTATTTAGGTATCTGTTTCCATTGCCTGCTTCTATTAATTGTATTAATTATAACTTTTAGCATTGCTTACTTGCCCGTAGTAATTTCAAAAGCGTGATTTTATTCTGGTGTATAAATTTACCAACATTTAAAATCGCAATTTCTAGGTAACCTATTCAGAGCCGAAATTGAAGCTGCAGTTTTGTCTACCCATAAGAGACCTCAGCAATGCACAGAGTGATGGTCAGCATTTCGAGCATTTACGGGGGCATTAAAAACCTTCCTCCTTTAAATCGGTCCTTTTTAGGTCCACAACTTACATAATAGAAACAATTCCAGAAAAATATAGTTAAAAAAATAAAATTTAAGTGATTTTCGTATAAAGTTTTCTTTGGTCGATATTTTGGTTAGGAACAAGATATCGAGATACGGTTTTCGCGAGCTTGTTTAGACATTATTTAGCTACTTGTTCATGAAAAAAGTCATACCAATGCATTTAATTTTTTGCGAAAATTAACCGTTTCTGTCGGAATGTCGAACAAAGCTCTCTAGCGACGATATGAAACTAACAAACTTCAATTATTTTAACATTTGTAGCCCAAGAAAAGCTCTTTTCAACGCGCCCAAGTTTGTTAAAATCGGATTAGCCGTTTCGAAGATACGGGGATGATTTAAGGAAACCATTGAATACCCCCACCACTTTATTTTTATAGATACGTCAAATACCAAACAAAAAGTTCAGATTATCCTCGATTTCAAAGATCAGTTATTTTTTAATAGGTTAATAAAGCAGAATTCACAGAAACATTTTTTTTAGATTCAAGATTGCAGTTACGCCCCTAGCGGCCATTTCAGAAATATGAAAATATTTTCCAGGTTTTTGTATTGGCCCTTTTAGTAATAACTTTCTTTGTGCAAGCCTCTACGATGGATAGTTTCCCAAATGCAGTACCTCGCGTTCTTAGTTGGTCACCCCGTACAATATTAAAGTGGAAAATCTGCAAAACCTCGGATCGGCTTTCTTGGTAAATGGGCCAAGTACCAAAACATAAATTACCCGAAAATTTACAATCGATAAATTTTACCACATTTGCAAAGAGTACATTAGCCTTCGTTCATCTTCTGTAAAACCTACTTTCTGAGGTGCAAGGCACCTCACAAAGGATAAGTATTAACAAGTTTACACAAATGACGCCACATACAGCAATATTTCTGCAATTACCCAACGCAGAAAAATACTCTAGTCACACTTTTCGTAGAACTACGAATATACTTATATACGCAGGCGACGATATAACTGCATTGAAGAGACATGATGGATGGAAATTTACGGCAAGTTACGGAAGGCTACATTGATGACTCTATCAAAAATAAAATGGACACAGCTGAAAAACTTTCAAACCCAAAATAACAAAATCCTTCTTGTCAAACATATGAACACAATGAGATATTATCTACAAATAACCAAAATATTAATGTAGACTTAACACACTGTGTAAATACAAACATTAATATTAAGGTTAACAAATAATTGTTCTTACTAGTTAGAGTGAAATTTAATATTTTGTTTCAATGTTATTAATTCAATGTTTAATGTCATTTAAAAATAAATATATGTAGCTAAAGTTATTTGGTAGTCGTGGACAAAGTATAGTACTCTACTCGCATATAATGGCTGTGATTCACTTGGATGATTTATGACACGAGCGTGTCATAAATATCATCCGCGTGAATGACAGCCATCATTACATGCTTGTTGAATAATATACAATTAAAAATTTTTAATGAAATTTTAATTGAATGAATTTCAAAGCAATTTTTTTGGCATGTCAAACATTTATGAAATAATGACGTATTATCGGTCAACCTGTCATAAAGCATTTAATTTGTTGTTTATAGTCTCTTATAGCCACTTCATGTTTGCGTTTCGCTATATAAAATGTAAAATCACTTTTTAAAGCCTTCTAATTTTCACTTTATTAATAAAATTTATTGTTGTACTTATTATCAACCAATTAAGAAACAGATCTAGTGAATCCAAACTTTGATAATGTGAAGTAATCGTTTTTGTCATTAAAGAAATACAATCAAACGTACATGTCTTGATGACGTTTGTAAACAAAAATATAGAAACAGAACATGTGTACAATATACTGATTCACGTTTGAACGCAAGGGGAAATTTTGAAGTGTCTTGTAGATTTTAGTAAAAACCGAAGTTGCAAGAAAAGAGTAACAAATAGGTGTACATAAT
>JARFJB010001270.1:2059908-2129908 GCA_036346205.1 Vesta saturnalis
TCATAAACCTAATAAGATTTTGGGCTACAGCTAGGACTGAAGATTGCTTATTCTTGTGAACAAACGGTACGAGATATCAGCTTAATTTTTTAGTGAAACATGTAAATTGATAACGACTATTCTTTAATTATTTTTAATTATACAGGGTGGTTCAGAAAATTGTAATATACCAAAGTTAGGTTTTTTTAAATACAACGCCCTGTATTTTATCATATTTAGATTGTACGTTAACAATTAAGTCAAGTTAATTCAACTTTCGCTTTACCTATCGCACCAATTTTGAGAAAATTGTGACTTTAAGAAAAATGTTCAATTTAAACAATAACTAAGAACCAAGAAACCTCTTACTTTGCGTAACACAAATTTGTATTTATTTATTCTGACCTTTAATGCTTCCATTTACACTGTGTAGTATTTCGATGTTTAGTACAGGGTGTTTAGGAAAAGGATTCCTATTTTATATTTTTCAAACATCAAAAACCCACTTAACTTAAACCTTGTATAATTTTTATTTATGTGATTTATTGTCCTTAGTCCTTAACCTTAGTGTCAAATATTGTCAAAATTGTTACTTTATTTAAAACTAAAAAAATGAAACAGTATTCTCAAGAAGAAAGAGTGGATATTACGTTTATTCCTGATGAATGTTTTAGAAATGGTTTGTTAGGATCAAGGGCATACACAGAAAGTTATCTCGATCGAGCACATCGAGACAAAAGACCGTTTGAAGAACTGCTACAAACTTTTTGTGAAATTAGTAATGTACCCTACAAGAAACAGACTGAAGCAAAGTATGTTGTAACTAATGAGGAAAATGAGTTTTAGGCTCAGTGGTTCTTAATGCAAATGTAACTTCAAAAGAAATTTCTAGACAAACTGGAATTAGTCAAGAAAGTGTTTGAAGAATTTTGAAAAAACATAAGTGTTATCCTTATCACATACTTCATCAGAATTTATCGGGGCGAGACTTTCAACAGAGGTTGGATTTGCGTGTATGGAGTCTTGAAAAAATTGGGGAAGAAGAAAACTTCTATAAACTTGTTTTATTTACCGCCAAATCAACTTTCCACAACAATGGCTTGATAAACCGACATAACTATCATTACTGTAATACTCAAACCGTCAACTGTATCGCATTGTTGACCTCCAAAATCGGTGGAATCTCGATGCATTTGGGAGAACTGTAGGAGAACATGTGATTGATATGGTTTGAGAACAAGAATTTTCGAGTTTTCTGGATGAAGTTTCTTTAGATATCAGAAACAAGATGTGGTTACAGCTGGATTGTGACCCTCCACATTTTAGTCGGAATCTCAGGAATTATCTGTATGGACAATTCCCTAATAAATGGATTGGAAGGGGAGGTCCACAAGGATTTCCACCTAGATCTCCCGATTTAACCAGCATGGACTTCTTTTTTGGGGGTTACATTAAAAATTTAGTTTATAACACTACACCGAGCACCGCTTATGACATGAAGATTAGAATAAAGGATGCGTTAGCTACTGTATCACCAGATACCATTATAAACGTTGAAAAACGAGTGCGGTTATGCATAGAAGAAAATAGTCTTCATATTGAGCATTTATTGTAGTATTTTTTCTTCATAAACGTTTACGTCTTGGTTTTCGTTCTATTTTTAAAGTTTTGATCCCATACCCATTTATCAACTACCATTCAAAAATCATTACCTACTAGAATGTAAACAAAAAAAGTTTCCACAGAAATTTTAGGGAGTAATCTTAATATCTGTTTAGTCGTTAATTTTAGACATAAGCCTTAATCATAGTTTTTGGTAGAAAATGAAAAGTTATTGCACACGAATAAAAATTATACAGGGTGGTCCATTTAAGTTGAGTGGGTTTTTGATGTTTGAAAAATATAAAATAAGTATCCTTTTCCTAAACACCCTGTACTAAAACCTACACAGTGCAAAAGGAGGCTTTAAAGGTTAAAATAAAACGATATAAATCTGTGTTACTGAAAGTAAAAGGTTTCCGTGCGTTTAGTTCTTTTTTAAACTGAATATTTTTCTTAAAATCACGATTTTCTCAAAATTGGTAAGCGATAGGTATAGAGAACGTTGACAAGAGTTGACTTAATTTTTAAAGTATAATATAAGAATGACATAAAATTGCAAGGCGTTGTATTTAAAATAAGTTTGATATATTACAATTTTTGAACCACCATGTATAATTGAAAATAATTAAAAATGATCCTTACCAATTTACATATGTCAAAAAATTGTTGATATCTCGTTAGGCAAAAAGACCGAGGAATAGTCGGAGTCAATTTTTTATATATATATATATATATATATATATATATATATATATATATATATATATATATATATATATAATCCTCGCCAGGAATGTTTACCACTGTCATTAATTTATGAACTTAGCTATCTAATTCGTATATACTGTCCTCTCATATAAAACAGTATCATTACGATAATCAAAGTTCTCTAACTTTTACAAAATAAATCAAAAAATAAGTAATTGTTTTTGGCATTCTGCAGCTTTAAATGCTGCCATCATATTTTATAATCAGAATTTGTTGTAAGGAAAATAATTGTGGCTCATGTTTCAAAAATATATATATATATATATATATATATATATATATATATATATATATATATATATATATATAGTAGGAAGGTAATCTTGACTGTGTGTAAATTCAAATTGATCAATTTATATTGAGGAAGCAGTCATCTATTCATGTTCTAATTATGCCAGGGTTTAAAAGAAAACTCTTTGATATTCGTGCTTTCGAGATAAATTTTAATCTCTTTTCAAGACAGATGTCGGAGGCTAAAATAGAGGTAACATTATTTCTTAAACAGAAGGACGTCAATTAATCTTGCAATTACAACGGAAAACAAATACATAATTTTAAAACAGAACAATTTTTTATAAAAATATAACAGAGAAAAAACCCTATGATTATATGACATAAATAGCGGTGCACTATTACATTGAAGTTTAAATTGTTAGAAATTAAAAAAAAATAAAAAAAAAATATTATATATATATATATATATATATATATATATATATATATATGTACATACCTTCCAAGATTATCGCACCACCTAAATTATACCCGTTTTAAGTTACTTTATTTCTGAATCAATGGATGGATTTTGATGATTCAATCTTCACGGTGCAGGTTGATTTTTAAGAAAGAAATTGATGGTTTCTGATAAATGTCAACGTTTTACCGATATACTCGTGAAAAAAGTTGTGTTTTTCTTCTAATTTTAACACTTGTGGAATGTATCAGAAACAATTGCTACATTCCATTTGTATTACGTTATAAATTCTTCTACATTTTCGTTTAAGGATCATCTCGATATCTATGTTATCAAAGAAGATACACAAGTTTAAAGGTAACGAGTTTTTATAACATTTTAAACAAGTAGGTAGAAACTAAATAAACACTACATAATCCTTAAACAAAAATCACCAATAACGTGCATTTCCCCTCTTCTAATCACTTCTTCACAGCGTCAAGGCATACTTAAAATGAAGCGACGAATTTCGTCTTGATCAATTGCATCCCAAACCTCTTTTACCATCTTCTCAAAGTCGTCTAGAACGACAGATGGTGGATGTCGGCTCCTCAACTGACGATTAATAATATCCCACAAATTCTCTATGGGATTGAGATCACGGCTACAGGGTGTCCAGTCCATGGTTTGTATACCAACTTCACCCAAATAGTCGTACGGGCAACATGAGGTCTTGCATTATCATGCATTAATAAAAAAATTATTTCCTATGTAAGGAGCAAAGGGAACGACGTGATTCGACAAAATGTCTGTAATATACCTTTCACTTGTTAATGGCAGTTTTAAACTTCAAACTTTTTGATATTTCATAGCATGCTTGTTTCATTAGTAAGTACTACATTTCAAAAATTACGTCAAACTTAAAATTCTATATCTTCTTTGATAACAGAGATATCGAGATGATTCTTGGAAAATGTAGAGAAGGGATACCGTTATAACGTAGCGTAAATGGAATGTAGTGTTTTGATAAATTCCACAAGGTGTTGCAAAATTAGAAGAAAAACACACCTTTCTTTTCACATTCCGTATATGGGTAAAACGTTAACATTTATCAGAAACCATTAAAACTTTTCTTCCTTAAAAATCAGTCTATACCGGAGTAATCTTAATATCGTTAATTTTAGACATAAGTCTTAATCATAGTTTTTTAGAAAATGAAAAGTTATTACACAAATAAAAATTATACAGGGTGGTCCATTTGTTAAGTGGGTTTTTGATGTTTGAAAAATATAGAATAAGAATCCTTTTCCGAAACACCCTGTACTAAAACCCACAGTAAAAGGAAGCCTTTTTAAAATAAAACGATATAAATCTGTGTTTGAAAGTAAAAGGTTTCCGTGTGTTTAGTTCTTGTTTAAACTGAATGTTTTCATTAAAATCACGATTTTCTCAAAATTGGTAAGGTGGATAGAGAACGTTGACAAGAGTTTTTAAAGTATAATATAAGAATGACATAAAATTGCAAGGCGTTGTATTTAAAATAAGTTTGATATATTACAATTTTTTGAACCACCAAACAATTTAAAAAAATAGTCCTTACCAATTTACATGTCACCCAAAAATTAAGCTGATATCTCGTGCCGTCAGGCACAAAAGACCGAGGGAATAGTCGTGAGTCACCCTTATATTATATATATATATATATATATATATATATATATATATATATATATATATATATATATATATATATATATATAATCCTCGCCAGGAATGTTTACCACTACGTCATTAATTTATGAACTTAGCTATCTAATTCGCTTATACTGTCCTCTTATATAAAACAGTATCATTACGATAATCAAAGTTCTCTAACTTTTACAAAATAAATCACAATAAATAAGTAATTGTATTTTGGAATTCTGCAGCTTTAAATGCTGCCATCTGGGTATATTTTATAATCAGAATTTGTTGTAAGGAAAATAATTGTTATGTTTTAAATATATATATATATATATATATATATATATATATATATATATATATATATATATATATATATATATATATATAGGAAGGTAATCTTGACTGTGTGTAAATTCAAATTGATCAATTTATATTGAGGAAGCAGTCATCTATTCATGTTCTAATTATGCCAGGGTTTAAAAGAAAACTCTTTGATATTCGTCAAGCTTTCGAGATAAATTTTAATCTCTTTTCAAGACAGATGTCGTGAGGCTAAAATAGAGGTAACATTATTTCTTAAACAGAAGGACGTCAATTAATCTTGCAATTACAACGGAAAACACCAATACATAATTTTAAAACAGAACAATTTTTTTATAAAATATAACAGAGAAAAAACCCCTATGATTATATGACATAAATAGCGGTGCACTATTACATTGAAGTTTAAATTGTTAGAAATTAAAATAAAATAAAAATCTATATATATATATATATATATATATATATATATATATATATATATATATATATATATATATATGTACATACACTCTCCAAGATTATCGCACCACCTAAATTATACCTCAAGTTTTAAGTTACTTTATTTCTGAATCAATGGATGGATTTTGATGATTCTTTCTTCACGATGCAGGTTGATTTTTAAGAAAGAAATTGATGGTTTCTGATAAATGTCAACGTTTTACCGATATACTGGGCGTGAAAAGGAAGTTTTGTTTTTTCTTCTAACTTTGCAACACCTTGTGGAATGTATCAGAAACAATTGCTACATTCCATTTGTATTACGTTATAACGGTAGCCCTTCTCTACATTTTCGTTTAAGGATCATCTCGATATCTATGTTATCAAAGAAGATACACAAGTTTAAAGGTAACGAGTTTTTATAACATTTTAAACAAGTAGGTAGAAACTAAAGAAACACATATAATCCTTAAACAAAAATCACCAATAACGTGTATTTCCCCCTCTTACTAATCACTTTTCACAGCGTCGAGGCATACTTAAAACGAAGCACAATTTCGTTTATCAATTGATCCCAAACCTTTTTACCATCCTTAACGTCGTCCAGAACGACAGAGGTATTCCTTCAACTGCGATTAAGATATCCCACAAATTCTCTATGGGATTGAGATCAGGGTAAGGGTGTCCAGTATGGTTTGTATAAATTCACCCAAATAGACCCTCCAACATGAAGTCTTCATTATCAGAAATAAAAATTTTTCCTTTAAAAAAGGAACCGTGAGAAAAACCTTAAATCCTTTCATTGTTAATAAGTTTTAAACACTTTTGTTAAATTTTTATATTTATAATTTTTTATTATAATATAATTTAATAAAATTATAAATTAAAATTTTATTTTTTATAAAAATATAGTGTTTTAACGAAAATGTGGAAATCCTTATAACTGGTAAATAATTATGTTTCTGATTTCCAAAGGTGTTGCAAAATTGGAAAACACCCCTTTCTTTTCACATTCCGTATATGGGTAAAACGTTAACATTTATCAGAAACCATTAAAACTTTTCTTCCTTAAAAATCAGTCTATACCGTGAAGAAAGAACCATCAAAATCCATCCATTGATTCGGAAATAAAGTAACTTTAAACTTGAGGCATAATTTAGGTAGTGATAATTTATATATATATATATATATATATATATATATATATATATATATATATATATATATATATATATATATATATATATATATATATATATATATATATATATATATATAATATATATGTGTGTGTGTGTTGAATCGGTATCGCTTCGGAAAACTCTCATTATTCATCTTCTGGTCACTAATAATATTGTTCTGATTCCCTTCACTCGAATAGAACTGATGATGTCTACTGTTATTAATTATACCTTCGCTGGATTTCAGTTGCCCTACTTTCTCTGCCTTATTCTCTTCTGTCTGTCTGACTAACGTCCATGCATTAAGCATTCTGCTCGTCGTCTCTGGTATTAAGACTGTTTGGGGTTTTTCGATTTCTACGCTTCTCTTATTATTCTCTTGGTTAGATGTTCTGCAGATGATATCTTTCCGGTCTTATCAAAGTTGATATTATGTGTTGTCGATTGAACATGTTGTGTTAAAGATCATTACTACTAATCTACGTTCTTCCAGCCTACCACTGATTCGTCTGTTTGTCTATGTGCGTTTGGTCACAGTATTCACGTGGATTCTCGCATTTGCCGTGACCTTCTAGGTTGATTGCAGTTTTTGGGTAAGATAATATGGTTACTATCTTTTCGTGCGTCTTAAACATCGTTTTGGTGCTGTGTTTTTTTACAATTCTGCTAATCGGGTCTGTTGTTTCTGTGATGTACGGTAAGTGCTTTAGCACGATAGGCCAAATATAGCCTGGTCAGGTCCACAATCATAAAAAAAAAAAGGTAAAATCATTTTATAGTATATCTTGGATTAACCATGAAGGAAAATGCATTGGAACTTGGAACGCCTTTTTATTTAAATTTTTTTTATAACCTTATTTGCCTTCCGAGTAATAGGCCGGGATTTATTTGCGAAAATGTGAAATAGTACACAGCCATCAAAATATCCGTCACTGCCACTGATGTTTGTAACCATATATCACCGCATATCACAGTACACATTTGGTAAACAATAAAGATAAACTCTAATAATTGTGTTCAATAATGTTTATATTGTTTAGTATTGTGCAGTACCATATGAGAGCTGTACATTAAGTATCAAGAATGGTAGGAGACGTTTACCGGTCCACGCCTATTTTGCCGGAGACCGGTACAACCCCGAACATTGGTGATGCTTATACTGTTTTTTTTTGCACGATTGTATTAAATTCAATTAAAATTAATTTGTACTAAATACCTAAACGAAAAGTCAAAAGTGATGTTTATATCTTGCGGCAAGTTCAACTTGTCAAATATCATTTAATAGAGTTTAGTTCAGACGTCGGTAAGTAAAACAGGTGGGGAAGTATTTACTTATCGACGTGTTGGGCTTATCAACCGGTAAATATAAATAATAAATAAATAAATTTTCGTGACCTTTTTGACTGTCATTGCCTTCTTTAACCAGCGTGATATCAATGTAAATTCTCTATGTGTTCATTAGAATACCATAACAAACATGTATATAAAAATTCAACTCAATAGAAATTTTTCTGCAGATCAAACCTTAAATGACTGGACTGTACAAAGTAAATCGTTTAAGGTCTTTGTTCATAAAATTGATTTTTTCAAATGTTTTAAATATTTCCATATACGTTTCGGCCTTACCCTTCACTCAAAATGGGAACGTCATCTCAGAATAATCAAAATCCAAACCTTAATGTAAAATCAACTACACGTTAAAAACTAGTAAAATCGTAAATGTTAATAGTTCAATTTCACATGAATTACATAATAATCTGACCATTCACTAGAAACCCATCCAATATTGCTCATTTAGAGATCGACACATATATTACTAATATTATACAAATTTTACATTGTATATCAAGTGATTGATTTCAGCTTTAATAATATCCACGGGGGAACGTTATGTGCAGATTGAATATATATTTACTCTCTTTATCTGTACTTAATATACATATAATGTATATTGGCGTATTGCGTGGAAAAGTTGTAGTAATATACACTGTATAGTCTCTTTGCATATTTCTTTAGAAAAGATGGTTCGTGAAACTAAAAGATTTAATTAATACAATTTATGTGGAATTTAAGTACAGTTATATAACATACTACTATGGATTAATACACATCCATTCCCAAAGTGATATTTTGTATTATTTGTGCCATCACTTATAAATCAAAACTTTAAGTATCTACTCGTCTTGAACCTTTACTAGATTACACAAAGAGGAAAACTTTTTTATTGACGACATTTTCTCTAGAAGTATAGACGTAAAAGAATCTGAGTTGTGCAACAAGTTTTTAGTTTCCAAAGCTAACTTTTCTTGTATAGCAATTTGCTCACAATAAAAAACCAAAATACAACTTTCGGTCTTGAATATAAGACTTAATTATTATGTTACAAGTATAAATTTACAGACATATTATAACAAAGAATTAGCTATTAGAAAATATAAGAGATACATGTATATGCAATTGATCAAAATAAGGCAAAGAGGTTTATCAAAATGCCTCATACCGCGTATACGTAAATTAACTACATAAATCCTAGAAAATTATATTAGGGGAAATGTTACTTAAAAGACTATTAAGCAATTAAACAAGATTATCACATTTCTAGCATCTGCAAAAACAGCAGAAAATAATAGCCTCTAAAAAAAGTTCAATCGAACGGCTATTGACGTGCATCATTAAATGAAAAGGTATCTATGTTAGCATTTAAATGTGCAATGCAATTATATTCTCTCCCTCTTCTTCTCCTCTTTTCTCTTCTCCCTTTCCTCTTCTCCTCTTTTCCTCTCCCTCTCCTTCCCTCTCCTCTCCTCTTCTTTCTCCCTCTCCTCTCCCTCTTCTCTCTTTTTCTCCCTCTCCCTCTTTTCTCCCTCTTCCTTCTTCTTCTCCTCTTTCTCTTCTCCCTCTCCTCTCCTCTCCTCTCCCTTTTTCCCTCTCTCTCCTCTCCTCTTCTCCCTCTTCTCCTCTCCTCTCCCTCTCCTCTCCCTCTCCCTCTTTTCTCCCTTCCCTTCTCCCTCTCCCTTTTTCTTTTCTCCCTCTCCTCTCCCTCTTCCTCTCTCTCCCTCTCCTTCCTCTCCTCTTCTCCCTCCTTTTTTTTTCTTTTTCCCTCTCCTTCTCCTCTCCTTCCTCTCCTTTTCCCTCTTTTCCTTCCCTCTCCCTCTCCTTTCTCCCTCTTCTCCCTCTTCTTTTCTTCCCTCTTTTTCCTTTTCCTTTCTTTTCCTTTTTTTTTTTCCTCTTTTTTCCCTCTTTTCCCTTCCTCTTTTTTTTTTTTTTTCTTTTCTTTTTTTTTTTTTTTCCCTTCTTTTTTCCTTTTCTTTCTTTGTAACTTTTTGTGGTTGTATTAAAAATACATTAATCTGTCATTAATTTATTTGGGTAAAATTAGAGTTTTTTAATTATTTTCATGTAAATTCCAATAATTGCATTTCAACTATCTTTTGTGTGTAATATTACATAAATAGTTTAATTCCTCTCTTAAAAAATTGGATTTTGTTATGTACAACCGAAAACTTTTACATTGAGTTATTCTGAAAGCTTTTGTAATTCTTAATGCTGAATGTTAACAATAAGAATGATTTTTAATTAATTTTTTATATTCTGCCATCAATTTTGATGGTAAGTTATTTTTAATTCATATATTTAAACTAAGCATTTGTTTTTTTTAGGCACCTTTTTTTACCACTTTTAATTTATTAAACACGTTAATTCACTTTTAAATCTTAATTTTTAAAGTATGCAATTTTTATTTAATTTGTATTACTAATCTTAATCACGTATAAATTATATTAATCTATTATTAGTTAATCAAGTTTTACTATTACCTTTACATCTATATCCTGTTACAAATAAATTTCTTAATTTCAGAAATTTCTTAAGGATACTTCTACATTCACCTCACATCAACCATTCTGCTTCAAGTACCCTATCAGTGTATAATAGAACAGTTAAAAGGTAAATTTTTATATAGTTTAGTTTAAGACTTTAACCTTTTCTCTTTTAACAACCATTTATTTAATAAACTTATGTAACTATTTTTATTTCATTTGTATTAAATGTTTTAGTATTCAATTTAGTTTTGTTATTTTCCTAAAGATAACATGGCGCTCGAGAATTATTATTTTTATTCATAATTTTTTGAAATTTTTGCAGTAAGTGAAAATAATCAGCAGAAAAACAACTAGCATTTCAGGTAGGTTAATTTAATTATTTATTAGAACTCTCCCTATCTCAATCTACCACTGAGTCAGCACATTTTTAAACATTATTATGTTGTGTATATTTAACTTATTATTATTGTTACAAGTGGCGCCGACCAGGGACATTGAAATTTATTACTTGAAATTTATTACTTTTGATATTTTATTTACATTTGGGTTATATTTGTCCAGAAAAGGGACATGCTGTTGTTTCAATGTTAATTATTCTCACTTGTGATTGTTTATATTTTAATTGATTTTATGTTAAGGTGACCGAATTTTAAGTGTTACGATTTATTACTATTTTATGTGTTTATATAAGAACTTTATTGAGTGTGTTATATAATATTTACGATGTCAACTGTAAATTATTTAGTTGATGTTCTTTATAGTGATGAATTATTAATTGAACTACAATTTCGCAATGTAAGTGGAGCAGAACGTTAATTGTGGAAGAGAAGCGTAAACTTTTAAGACGACTATTAAATGCAGAAAAATCAATCCAAATTTTTGATTCATACCCGAAGTGCGATATAATCAAACAGTAGAATTGGAATTATTGAAGGAAAAGTTAAATCATATTCAGTCTTCAATTAAACTTTTAAACATAAGCCCTCGAAATCAGTTTATCTTAGACTAACACACGTTATTCATATTTGAAACGCTTGAATTACATAACTTTTGATATGAATTTTATATTTACATGACCAATTGTTGACTTTATGTAATGAATCGTTAGAATTAATTGAATCTATAAATGAAAATATTGAATTAAATAATGATGTTTCAAATTTAGATACTTCTAATATTTCGTTGTCCAAAGACCTGTTAATACTTCAGTTAATATTCCAACAGAAGATTTTTCCAAAATTAATAGATAACACAAATTTCAAAGGTTCTGTTCCTGTATATAAATTAAATTTAAAGTTTAATGGTAGTGAGAAAGAAGTTTTACTTTATTCAAAGATGTGAGGAGCTAATGATTGCTCGAAATATTTCTAGGAAGGAAATGCTTTTATCAGGTGTTGATTTATTTGCAGGGAAAGGTTTGGTTTGGTATAGGGCTTAAACCGTTTTTATACTTGGGATGATCTTATTACTAAATTAAAAGCGACTTTTTACCGGAAGGACATGACGAAGTTTTGTTAGATGATATTAAAAATCGTAAACAGGCTTTTGATGAAATTCCAACCCTTTTATTTCTGAAATGGTTAATTTATTTTCTCAATTAGATATTCCTCCTTCGGAAGGTGAACAATTAAGATTATAATGAAAAATTTACAACCTTGGTTTGCTACTCAATTAGCCCTTGTTAGTGTAAATGATATTTTCATTTAGTAGATTTGTGTAAAAATTACAACAAGTGAAAGCTCAGAATTCTAAATTCAAATTTAATTCTTATTCAGATTCACAAAGACAATCTGATTATAAGCTTCTTCGGCGGTGAAACAAAATATTAAACCTAAAGTCCATTTTTCAGGTATTAAACCAAAAATATGAATTCTACTTTTACTGCAACAAAAATTAATACAGCTAAGTCTTCAACAACATGCTTTAAATGTAGACAGTTGGGTCATACCTTTCACACCTGTGATAAGGGTGATGATAGAATCTTTTGTTTTAGATGTGGTTATTCCAATGTTACTTTTCTAATTGTCCGAGGTGTAAATTTTCAAAAACTTGTAAATGAAAGTGTTCCGTTAGTCGACACATTTCTTATGATTTTTCAGAGGCTGACAAGCATGTTTTTAACGATGGTTGATTACTGTTAAGGAATTTTTTGGAACTTCGAAAATTGTTCTAAATTTGTGAGAAGAATGATGATGTTAGACCTTTTATTAATGTAGGATTTTAATGAGAATTTTTATTGCTTTATTAGATAGTGGAGCTACCGTGACAATTTTAGGTAAGCCTGCTTTGTATTTGATTGATAAATATGATTTAAAATTAAATAGAATTCGCCTTTTTCATCATTGGTTATTGCTGATGGTTCTTCACAATCCATTTTGGGAGTGTTGATTTATCTTTGACTATTAATGGTATTACTAAAACTATTTCTGTTATTGTTTCTGAATTTATTACTACTGCAATTACTTTGGGGGTAGATTTTGTCGTTTATTTGAAATTAAAGCTGATTTTGGTGAAAATTCTTTTGTTGCAAACTCTGCGGAACAACTTTTCTATGATTAAGAGTATTGATGATCTTAATAATAATCAAGTTTTGAATTAAATCAAGTTATTGACCTTTTAAAACCTTATCAACTTCAAAGTTAGGTAAGACAAATAAAGTTTTCATTCAATTAATACTGGTGATGCAGTACCAATTAAACAACGTTATTTTCCATTATCTCCTGCTATGTTGGAGCATGCGAACGAGAAATTGATGATATGTTAGAGCAAGGAATTATTAAACCCAGTTCTTCTCCTTGGAATTCTCCAATGGTTTTAGTTAAAAAGAAGTCAGGTGATTTTAGGGTTTGTTTTGATGCTAAGAAATTAAATTCTGTTACAAAAAAAGATGCTTACCCCTTACCATTTTTAAACGATATTTTGGATAAATTAAGAGATGCTCGTTATTTAACTTCAATTGATTTAAAAGCTTTTGGCAAATTCCTTTAGACGCTGAGAGTTGTGAAAAAACTGCTTTTACTGTTCCACGTAGAGGATTATTTGAGTATACTGTTATGCCCATGGGACTTACAAATGCACCCAGTACATTACAACGATTTATGGATTCCATTTTAGGACATGATTTATCTCAATCAGTTTTGTTTATTTAGACGATATTATTATTTTTTCAAGTACATTCAAGGAACATGTTGGATTTTAAGAGAAGTTTTAAAAAAGGATGCCAATTAAATATTAATTTAGATAAATGTGAATTTTGTAAACCTCGTTTATCATATTTAGGCTTTGTTATTGATAAGAATGGTCTTCACCGATCCTTCAAAGGTGGAAGCTATTACTAATTTCCTCAACCACATACTTTTACAGAAGTTAAACGTTTTATTGGAATGTGTTCTTGGTATAGACGTTTCATTCATGATTTTTCCACATTTTACTCCGATTAATAATTTATTGAAAGGTAAGAAGAAATCTCAGAAAGTTTTATGGAATGACGAAGCGAATGATTCATTTTTGAAAATTAAATCTTTATTAGTTAATGCTCCTATTTTAGCGAGCCTGATTTTTCTAAAACATTTTATTTACAATGTGATGCATCTAATTGTGGAGTTGGATGTGTATTAACACAAGGAGTAGAGGAGGAAGTTGTTTTATGGTTCTCGTACTTTAAATAAAGCCGAGCAAAATTATTCTATTACAGAACGTGAGTTACTTGCAGTTATTTTTGGTATTCAAAAGTTTAGACCTTATATTGAAGGTACCCATTTTAAAGTTATTACTGATCATCATTCATTGATTTGGCTCAATAATTTAAAAGATCCTTCTGGTAGATTAGCCAGATGGAGTGTTAAACTTCAACAATTTGATTTTGAAGTTATTCATCGTAAAGGTAAATTAAATGTAGTTCCTGATGCACTTTCTAGAGCACCTTTGGAAGTTAGTTCTTTAGAATTTTCTATTGTCGATTTAGACGATTGGTATAAGAAAATTTAGCCAACGTTTCTAAAATCCTGAATTATTTCCTAATTGGAGAGTTGAAGATGATAAACTCTACAAATTTATTTCTAATGATTTAAACATCGAATCGAATTTAGTGGAATGGAAATTAGTTGTTCCAAATCTTTAAGGAAAGATATTTTACGAAAATTTCATGATGATCCTACATCATCACATTTTTTTTTAAAACTTTTCAAAATTAAAGAATTTTATTACTGGCCAAAATGAAGTCAGATATTTCCAAATATATTAGGAATTGCAATGTTTGTAACAGCAAGTCTTCACAATTTAATCATTATGGTTTTATGGGTAAAGAGAAAATGTTTCTTATCCTTTTCAATGTATTTCTATTGATTTAGTGGGTCCTTTTCCTAGATCGAAAGTGGAAACACAGTTTTATTAGTTATTTGTGATTGGTTTACTAAATTTACTTTGATTCACCCTATGCAGTGCTACTGCTAAAAGAATTTGTCAATATATTGAGAATTATGTATTTCTAGTATACGGGTTCCTCAAATTTGTATGGTGGACAATGGTCCTCAATTTAAAAGTTCACAATTTAAAATTTAATGAGTTCTTACAAAGTTCAATCCGTTTGGTTTAATGCAAGTTATCATCCACAAGTAAATTTTGTTGAGAGAGTTAATAAAGTAGTAGGTTGCGATTAGATCTTATATTCAAGATGATCACAAGGAATGGGATGTTGAAATTCACAAAATTGGCATGCTATTCGTAACGCTGTTCATGAGTCTACGAAATTTTCACCTTCCTTTTGGCGTTTGGTCGGACAGTTCCTATTTCTGGAGATTTTATGGTCGACTAAAGGATTTCAAAGAGGATGATTTATTTATTACTAACCGTGAACAATTAGTTCAAGATTTAAATGAACTTTCACCCATTTTAAACATGTTAAACAAAATTTACATGCAGCTTACGAAAGAAATTCAAAATCTTACAATTTGCGACGTCGTCCGTTGAAATTAAATGTTGGCGATTTAGTTTGGAAAAGAATTTTACTTTATCTGATGCGACTAAAATTATAGTCAAAAGTTAGCTCCAAAATTTATTGAAGCAAAAGTTATTGAGGTGGTAGGTCCAACTACGTACCGATTGGCCACCCTATTGATAATAAACCCTTAGGTGTTTTCATGTTAAGGATTTAAAACCTCATTAGTTCTTATTTTTAGTATTCTTTTAATTATTTTTATTTTAGTATTTTTACATTCTGGTTTTCTTATTTATATTTTTAATTATTTTGATAATTTTCAAAAAATTTTATTTTTGCTTATTTCGCACATTATTTTATTTTATATTGTTGTTTTGCAAACCACTTAATTATTTTTTACATTTGTTAGCATGATTTTTGCTACATTTGTTTAACGATGGTTGATATTTAGATCCCATTGTGCGTTGAATTTTACTTTGTGGGACATTAGTTCTCAGGCAGATTATCTTTCTTTATTGGATTTCCATTTGCTATTGTTACAATAGTAAAATTGAAGATAACTATTTTGAGTTTACCTCTGATCGTTAATTTGACGTGTAAACTCTTTCCATGGATAAGAAAACTAGTAATGCTTCTATACATTTTTATTTTTGATTAATTTAGTTATTTTATTTTTCCTGATTTGTGTAGTGTTACTATTCTTGGACGGTGCTTGAGGACTTCGGTTCGCCTCGTGTCAACCTCGAGTAGTTCACTTCCTGATTATGACGTTTTGGTAGTTTTAGGAGGGGGTTGTTGTGTTCGTAAGAGTGCATCATCTTTCTCTTTGCTATCTCACCTAGATTTCGATTTATTTATAAAATTGCGTGTTAGTTAGGGTATGTTGAGTCTTGGACGATGACTGTGGAACAACATGAAACCTGAATCTCGTGAAGGGTAGAGTGGCCTCTCTTGTTCTCCACGACGTAGCATCCTGAGCTAATTTGCCATGAAAATAGTCGTATCTTGGTTTACCGATTTTGACTCACTTATCGAACGTGACTTGGTAGTTGTGTTATGTACCTAGGAGGCTTGGTTTGAGACCACCGGGGTAGGGTAATTGAACCGCCTCTCTCGACCTCAAATCTCGCGATTATTTATTGTTAGTCCGAAAGGATTTTTTTTTATACTCTCGAGTAGAGTGGCGTTTAGCCTTGATTTTTATAAAGTTGCACGATGACCGTTTCCGGGTTCTCTGCCCACTGTCCCTTCAGGTCATGGTAGGTTAGATTCAAATTTTTTTACCGGATACTCATTTTGCTCTTCTGATGGTGGTTTGCTTCACTAACCCCACCAGTTAAAGTTTTTACTTTATTTAAGGTTTCGGGTCCTTGATTCTCGACTAGTGGCGTGTGCGGGTGGTAGCGCGTCATTAGCTTTTTGGTGTTGCGAGGGGTCTTTCCTGACCAACGTCACCACATTTTCCGTACTTTTTCGTACATTTTCTTGTTATTTTTTAAATATTGCTTATATTTTAATTAGCTTAACATTTTGTATTTTTTAAATTTTAATAATTTCATTTATTAGCTTAGTGTTTGGAATCTCCGCTTTGGTGATCTCCGAGTCCAAATTTTAGGAGGGGGTGTGTAACAACCTTTTTTTGTGGTTGTATTAAAAATACATTAATCTAAGATCATTAATTTATTTGGCGTAAAATTAGAGTTTTTAATTATTTTCATGTAAAATTGAAACCAACTTAAATTGCATTTCTAGAACAAATCTTTTGGGTGTAATATTCATAAATAGTTTTAGTTCCCTCTCTTAAAAAAATTGGATTTATTTATGTAACGCAACGCAGAAAACTTTTTTGAGTTATTCTGAAAGCTTTTGTAATTCAGTTAATGCTGAATGTTAACAGCAATAAGAATGATTTTAATTAATTTTTATATTTGCCATCTTTTGGTGGTAAGTTATTTTTAAATTTATTTAAACTAAGCATTTTTTGATTTTTTAGGCCCTTTTTACCAATTTTATTAAACATTAATTTTTTAAATCTTAAAATTTTTATGCTTTTAATATTTAAATTTACTTCTTAATCACATTTTCCTTAATCTTTATTACTAATCAAGTTTTACATGAGTTACCTTTCCTCAATCCTGTTACAAATAAATTTGGCGATTTAATTTCAAAAACTTAAGGATACTTAAGCTACATTCACCTCCTCAACCATTCTGCTTCATAGTCCCTATAATAGAACAGTTAAAATTTTTATATAGTTTAGTTTAAGACTTCTAACCCTCTTTTCAACAACCATTTTTTAATAAACTTATGTAACTTGTTATTTTTTATTTCATTTATTAAATGTTTTAGTATTCATTATTTAGGTTTTGTTATTTTCCTGGACAAAGATAACATGGCGCTCAGATTATTTTATTCATAATTTTTTGATAAAATTTTTTGCCAGTAAGTGAAAATAATCCAGAATGAAACAACTAGCATTTCAGGTAGGTTAATTTAATTATTTATTAGAACTCTCCCTATCTCAATCTACCACTGAGTCAGAGGCACATTATTTAAACAATATTATTAGTGTTATATTTTAACAATTATTTTTTTCTCTTTCTTTATCTTTTTTTTTTTTTTTCCTTTTCTTTTCTTTCTTCTTCTTTTTTTTCTTTTTTTCTTTTTCTCTTCTTCTTTTCTTTCCTTCTCCTTTCTCCCTCTTCTTCTCCCTCTCCCTCTTTTTTCTTCTCCCTCTTCTCCTCTCCTCTCCCTCTCCTCTCCTCTCCTCCTCTTTCTCCTCTCCTCCTCCCTCCCTCTCCCTTCTTCTCCTCTTTCCTCCTCCCTCTTTCTCCCTCTCCTCTCCCTCCCTTTTTTTTTTTCCTCTCCCTCTCCTCTTTTCTCCTCTCCTCTCCTCTCCTCTTTCTCCCTCTTCTCCCTCTCCTTTCTCCCTCTTTCCTCTCCTCTTCTCCTCTTCTCCTCTCCTCTCCTCTCCTCTCCCTCTCCCTCTTCCTTCTCTTTCTCCTTCCTCTCCTCTCCTCTTTTTTTTTCCTCCTCTCCTCTTCTCCTCTCCTCTCCCTCTTCTTCTCCTTCTTCTCCCTCTATCTCCTCTCCCTCCTCTCCTCTCCTCTCCTCTCTTCCTCTTCTTCTCCTCTCCTCTTTCTCCTCTTTTCCTCTTCTCCCTCCCTCTCCCTCTCTCTTTCTTCTTCTCCTCTCCCTCTCCTCTCCCTTTCTCCTCTCCTCTTCCCTCCCTCTCCTCTTTTTTTCTCCTCTTTTTTCCCCTCTCCCTCTCCCTCTCCTCTTTTTTTTTTTTCTCCCTTCTTTTCTTTCTTCTTCTCCCTTTTTTTTCTTCTTTTCTTTTCTTTTTTTCTTTTTTCTTCTTTCCTTCTTCTTTTTTTTTTTTTATCTTTTGAATGCCTGTATTCCTTCCAGTGCAAGCATATTTGTCGGTCGTTGACCGAACAGCTGTTTGATTTTGTATACGAATGTTTCGCGAATAGACGCGAAATTTTTTTTGGAGTAACTTTTTATAGGTATCAACACACCGATTGTAGACATCATGTATTGGCGTGATTTGCCAATAGGTAGGCTATTTGTTTGAAAATGAACTGTATTTTTCGACGAATTCGGGTACTACAATCCCTATATTGCCGTTTCGTAAATTTTAGCATTTTATAAGTTCTCAGTCGCATTTAGTTTTGTTGTAATGGCGTGTTTCGGTGTTATGAATTGAAGATTTAATTATCATATTTTCATTTATTATTGGTTATCTGAGACAATAACTTTTGCGTTGAGGTTTGGCGTGATTTTAGGGAGTTTGGTGTTTTATTTTCTCAATTTTGGGGCTTTTATATAAATCTGAGAATTTCATTGGAATTTAGGCGAACTTCGTGTAGTTAGTTTTGGAATAGAATTTTTAGTAGTAGAGTAGTTTATTTTTGAGTGAACGTTTTGGTTTCCTGTTAGGCTAATCTAAGATCCATCTGTTCATGACCTATAAATGTTTTTAACAGGTGGTGCTTTGTTGACATTCTTACCCGATTTTGACCTTTCGGGATTTGTGACGAGTGCCCTTTTACAACATTATGTAAGAACTCCGCCCACACCACTGAGCTATTCTGTGGCACAAATTGCCTTTAAGGGCTGGATTTAGCTTGTAACAACTTAAATTTAATTTAATTTAATCTTGTATCACAAAGATCAGCTTCACAATGCCTGTTTCTTTCAATTATTTGTTTTAATTTAACAACGTTTTGTCTGGTACTCAACTGGGGTTGCCAGGTTCTAATTTCCGAGCCCTCATCTGTAAATTCTAATATATCTTTTTCTTGTGATCTTCAGTTCCACGCATTAAATGCTTGGCAATACTAAAACAAAACTGAGTCAAACGCATTAAATATTTAATAGCTTAATCTGTCAAAAAAAAAAATGCAACGTGCTATTTTTTGGCTACCGTTACTTATATTCAAATTTTGAATTTTGGTTGTTATGTATAAATTTACTTGCATTATTTACGGTATATTGAAACATACTTTAGCATTTTTTTCCCTTAATATTTAAATTTACTATAATATATTAACAACTCTTTGTTAGTATTGTCCGTCATTTTTGTACACGTTGTTTCTAAGTTAACCACTCTCTCATTTGTAAATAATACCGAAGTAGTTCAAAAAGCGTCGTTTCCATAACCATTGGTTTAGATTGCTTTTCGTGTATTGAGTTTGTCCCTTCGAAGGTATGCAATTATCTACCTTGCATTGTGGTATTAATTTACTATTCTTACAAAGTGAAAAAACTTTAAATCCCGGAAATTCGGGGAAGATTCGGTGTGATAATTTGCTCAAAAAATTAAAAAAAAATTACAATAAATGTTCGATATGATGTCCATCTTCTTGAATACACAGAGTTATTAATTTTTCCAACATACATTTTACATTTTGCAACATACTGTAGCGTCCCCCATCTACCCTATCTTGAAAAGTGAAATTTGAACTTATTTGCAAGAATGCAAATTCAAGAACAAAACTTTCCTGACAATAATTAACAGAATAGAATTTATTTACAAGTCTGATCAAACGAAGTAGCCGTCTAGTGGTAGGTGCTTTGTTCTATCTGAATTAGATAGGCGGGATGAGGTAAGTATTGCATCATGTGGGGCAAGTAAAAAAATAAAATGACTCAAATTAAAATCAACGAGCTTTGCGTAATGGTGATTCATCCCGTTAATGCACTATTGTAGGAACGAACCACCAATAAAACCCACTTTATTCATGAATAAGTAATTGCACAAGTACATTAATAAATCAAATAACACAAAAAAAACAATGAAAGGGTTAAATATATAACAAAACACCATTAAATCTGGTTAAAGTGCGTACAAAATTATAACATTAAGAGAAAATTAATAAAAAGTAGTTTAGTTACACAGAAACACAATAATAAAAAACCCCATGTAGTCACAGCCACAACTGTGTCATAAATAATCAAAATAAAAGTCATAATACCAATCATGTGGCCCTTTAAAACCAACCATACTGGTCTTTAAGTAAATAAGCACATAAAACATTAAACCAAATTACGGTGCATATAAAATACAACAGTAAAATTGCACGGGTGATAACAAGTTAAAAGCAAGGACAAAAGAAAATAGGCAAGGAATTTACACGTACACCATTGTTTAGTGACCACTAAAGTACAAAATATATACGGAAACCTACAGGAGTGAGTTATAAATAGGTGCTAACATCGTGACCGATATATAAGTTTGGGTGCGTTAGAAAAATACAGCGCCCCTTGCTCAGGTTACACATTCATCTACACAACAGTAAAACCAATAAAAATAAAATTCGAGGTGTTTAATGGTTATCTAGTCTAGGGAGTGTGTACCCACTTGACAATTGCCGTTTACAATTAATAACCAGAGGTATCATGTACCCGTTCAGCAGCCCACGCCCACCTCTACACAAATGTAAATATAAACAAAAAACAACAATGCTAATTCATACAAATACCAGAGTTAGCAGATTTCAGCTGAGTGAGCCCGCGTGCGAATAAGACCTTTGCAAGGCAATGTTTGATTCTTAATACGTTATCTAGGCTTGTAAAATGATTTGCTGCGAGATTTGATTTATATAAAAATACCTACTTACACTTGAATATTCCTTTAACTGACAGACACAAATCGTTAACCTACGCGGTTTAACTTCAAAAAGGATGACTGTTATTAATAGATTAATATTTGGAAAACACCTTACCACTAACACTCGAAAGCAAAGACAAATTAGTGTTGCCTGATTCAAAAAAGAATGTACACGCACGACAAACTGTATATAATGGGTGTTTCTAATTAAAACAAATCAAAGCGTCCGGCTCAATCAAAATTTCAACAGCAACTGCCTTCCCCTCTGGTTTCCACTCACCATGTCTACTCGCGAAAATCAACCCCCGTCTTTCAAAGAAAAAAAAAGCATTAATTTACGTTGAAACAGTTTCATATTAATTATTGTACATCTTAATTTTAAAAATATGCATTCGTCCGTAGCTAGCACTACACTTAGGTCTCAAGTTTCAACCTACTAAGATCCCTTTGGAACATAAGAAATTCCAATGATTCGTTACGCTCCTTCAGTAAAGCAGTTTTTAAGCGTACACCTGCTACTCACACCTTAGCCAATATTAGCTACATAAATTCTCACATTTCTTATACAAAGCTGTATACAATAAAATATTCCGAAAACATCAGCAAATTACGACGTAACATTAAGATATTAAAAATTCACCAATTTGATTTTCTATCGCGGTAACAATGGCGACTTGACAAATGTTTATTACAATAATAACATTTTTGCGGTCCGATACCTACAATATCAGGGGCGACCGTCTGAAAAGCATTTCTGATTCTTCTTTTCAATATCATCTGCAGTGGTGGGAGGTGTGCTGTAAACCAAATTTTTGATATAGCCCCAAAAGAAGAAATCCATGGATGTTACTTCAAGAGATCTACGTGGCCAGGAAATTGGTCCACCTCTCCCAATCCGCTTATCAGCAAACTTCCTATTTAAATATTCTCTAATAGCACGTGAGAAATGTGCAGGTGCTTCATCTAATTGCAATCACATATTTTTTCTAATAGTTAAAGTGATACTTTCTAAAAGTTCGCAAAAGTCTCTCTTTAAAAATGTAAGGAATTTTTGACCATTTAAATTGCCATCGAAAAAATACGGGCCAATATCAGGATTGCCAACAATTCCACCATACACATTAACACTCCATCAATTTTGACGATCATATTAAATACATGTTTGTTTTCATAATAATGGAAATTGTGCCGATTCACTAATCCATTATTATGGAATGTTGACTAGTCGGTAAGTAATACATTTTCAAAAAAAGGTTCATTGTCACTAACTTGATCAAGGACCCATAAGGAATAATCAACACGTTTTTGAAGGTCCGTGCCATATATCCTTTGATGTATTTGTATATGAAAAATGTGCTATTTATATTTCTTTAAGATCCTCCACACACTAGGCCGACCAATTCATGTTCCTCTTGCTAGAACTGTTGTACTAGTATTTTGGTTGTCAACAACGGAACCTAATACCAAAAACTCATTATCATGATCATTTGTAACAGGCTTCACTTTTAGTTGTTTTGGGTAAGCTACACTTCCTGTATCACAAAATGTTTGAGGTAACCTTTCAAAAACCTTTTTAGCGGGACGCACCCGCTCAGGGTATTTTTCTGAGTACACTCTGGAAGCAACTAAACAATTTTCATAGCATTCACCAATGGTTAAACTCATATCAATTCTTTCTTGTTGTGAATAAACCATAATTAAATTGAAAATATTTCAACAACTTTCAACACAATCTGAAAAAATAACAATACACAATGCAAAAATCACGCTCAATGTCAGAATTTTAACTTTAACAAATCGTTACCGGCAATTCCACAGCACACTACAAAACTTACAGGATTAGTCACAATAACATTATTTGTTACAAATATCTGAAATTAATTACGTACACATAAGGTTGGTACCAAGCTTTCTACTTATTCGTAAGAAAAATACTACTATATTAGCGAAAAGACATTAAGTGGGCATTTTGGGAGGATATTTCAATCTCCAAATGACACAGGAACAAACCCATTCCAAAAATTATTAAATAAGTTGAAAATTTGAAGATTTAGGTATAAGAAACTCTTATAGAAGTTGAAAGGTAATTAAGTAAGCTAAACGATAAGCGCATAAAATAAGCGAATATTTCAGTTTGAATGTTCTACTATTTTAACTGAAAAAAATGAACACCCTGCAAAGAGGTGTTTACGATTCAGTCAATAAATAGACTAAGGGAACAGTATTTTACTTAAACCTAAGGGTAAATTTGTTGGAGTTAATTTTATTAGGAGATATTTAATTTTAAAAACTCTACATTTTCAGAAATATTGATATAACTTGAAACACTCTGTAGTTAAATTATATAATTTAATATTAGTCAAGTTGATTTGGTATGTGTGAACCCTTGCGATATTGCAGGCTAACATTCCATTCATATAAGTAATTTGATAGTAATTTCATTAATCATTATATTTAGAATTTACATCAGTTCTACATACATAAAGACAGAATTTACATCGATTGGGGCTTGAACCTTGATGGCGCAGTTGGTTAGCGCGGTGCTCTAGCAAAGTACAGGTCGTAGGTTCAAATCCTACTTGAGGTAAACTTTTTATTTATGTATTTCATAAAATTAATAAAATTAATAATAGGTATACGGAAGCTTATGAAAGTGCTACTTATCTTTTTATGTAAACAAAACGAAAACACAGGACTTCAGGACTTCCATAATATAAACACAAAAATGCATTAACCTGCACCATTGTCAAGAATGTTGCTGTAACCAATAAATTTGAGATATGGTCGGGCCGGCGAGAGGTGTCTTATGACTCATCTTTTAGTAAAACATGGTTCAAGATTTTAAAAACGCATGTCGTTATTGGTTCATATAGTTAGTAATTTTGAATACCAACAAAACATCGTCAATGTTTCTAGGTTACTTCAAATGTAAGCCGCGCTGTCAAAACACGATGCGATTATACGAAACGAAAGACGAAGAATAATTTGAGGTTAAATAGCCAAGAATACATCTGACAGCGTCATGCGCTTTGACTTTAGAATCGACATACAGTTTTAAGTCCTGCGTTTAAAATATGACCACCAATATGGGTTTAGGCAAAGTCGTCCAACAGGTAATCTTCTTTCATATGTGACCCAAGTTTGGAACAATACAGTAGAGCAGTCCGATGAAACAGTTGCAGTCGCTTTAGATATCTCAAAGGCATTAGACCAAGTTTGGCATAAGTGTTTACTTGCCAAACTCACCTCGTTGGGTTAAATGATACGCTCATCAACTGGGTTTCTAGTTTCCTTGACAAAAGACGAATACGTGTCATAGTTGATGACTTTTTTCAAAGAAGTTAGCATTAACCCGGGAGTACCACAGGGATCCGTTATAGCGCCTACACTTTTTCTGCTGTACATAAATGACCTTATTTCTTGAACAACTAACCCCATCCATTGCTTTGCTGACGATAGCATTCTTCAATGCAGTTCATCTCAGTCTACTCATAGTAATAATCCACCTTCTATGTCCAATCAAGAAATTAAAGCTGAAATGGCAAATTCAATCAACAAAGACATTCAACGTATTCTCGAATGGGGAAGCAATAATCTAGTTAAATTTGATGCTAATAAAACTCAGTGTTGCCTTGTGTCCGCCAAAAAGATCGATCATTTCCTGTTGTAGTATAAATGGCTCAGTTCTTAAGTTTTCAGACTCTATTACTCTGTTGGGTATGACTGTATCTTCAAATCTCTCATGGGTTGACCATCTTCTGTCAGGTACCAAAACAGCTGCTCGTAAAATAGGCTTTTGTACAGATCTAAGCAATACTTTACCACTCCACAACTGCTTCTGCTGTATAAGGCCCAAATTCGGCCTCATCTGGAATATAATTCTCACCTCTGGGTTAGTGCTCCCAATACGCTCTCGATATCGTTGATCGTATTCAAAGAGACGATTAGGCTTGTAAAAGACCCGTCGTTAACTTCTCACATACAGTCCCTTGAGCATAGAAGGATGGTTTCAGTTCTTTCTTTGTATTATCGTTATTATAACGGCTATTGTGCTGCTGAATTATATTCTTTGATACCATCTTGGGCTATCTTTGCGAGAAACACTCGGTTCGCGCATTCACATCATCAGTATGCAGTACAAATCTCCACTTCTCGTACCAAACGGGCGCAATCCACATTTTTCTGCATGGCTTCTAATCTCTGGAATGATCTCCCTAGTCCCTGTTTTCCTCTCACTTATATGAGAAAATTTAAGGTAGCTTTTCAAAGGCATCTATTGGCAATTCATTATCCCTCTATCCATCCTCCTAAGTGTTCCTGAGTGCTTTAGCACGATATGCTAAATTTAGCCTGGTCAGGTCCACAATCATAAACAAAAAAATATAGAAGACGTATATTATATAACTCGTCTTTCTTTAAGTGGGAGCTTCGCACTAAGATAAAGGGAAACAGATGCATTTCACAATAATAATTATATCCCCTTTCTCGAGTCCGCCATAAGTCACTTCTCCCCGGCGCTACTATATTACATTGAACATTCAATCAGGTTCATTTTAAAATAATGTTACCTAAATATATATTTTCAGAACAGGTGCTTGCGATGGTGTGTTTACGCGTATGTTACTTTTACTCCAAAAAGGGTCTATTATTACAGCAGATTTTTCGACGCCTACCCCGTGAATAACTGGACAGACGCTCTAAAAAATTCGCCAGGGTTACAATCGTGATTCTGTATGAAAGATTTTACATGATCTGAAGTTTCATCCATATAAGATGCAATAAGTTCAGCAACTCAAATTACAGACTATGATTGAGGATAATCTTAATGAAATAAGTGTTAATGGATGACATATTTTCACTTAAATGGTTTGGTACACAAACAAAGCTTTCACTGTTGAGCCCCTCAAAATCCCTGAATCGTCTATGCAAGACCTCTCCGTACTTCACGAATGATGTTTTTCTTAGGGGAACTATTTTGTGTTTTTGCACCATTGTAAAGAACAAAACATTTTGGTTTCAAAGATATATGCATGTGTAATTCAAAATTTATAAAGAACTTCAAAAATAAATATTTTAATTATTATTAAGGATTAAAATTACAAAATATTTGAGATTAACGTTTGTATGTTGGAGGTGTGTTACAAGAGCAACAAAAATTTACAAAGAGTAAGTTAAATAATAATTAAAAAAATGTTCCAAATTAAGATTAAAAAATGTTTTATAGAGGACGCTAACGTCCATATTATGAGTATCTCGAAAACTACTAATTTTTATTAAAATAAGGGTAGACCTTGATTAAAGGTAATTAAATATTAAACAAGTTTGATTAATCAATTTTCTGAAGAGTAATAGCTAAAGCAAAAAAATAACTTTTGTCAATATCGGAGAAACTTATATTTAAACATCTTATGTGCTCATGCCAAAACAGCAAAAAAATAAACCTTTAATATAGCGTTGATTCTTATATTTCACAAACAAAGATGAAAGGTCAGTATTTAATTAATAAAAATTTAAATAGAATTGGGTATTTTGTTTTGAAATAAATGTCAATTCGAAGATTATGTGGATTTGATTGTATAAAAAAAAATGTTTAATAAGGAAATATATTTAGGCAGGCACAATGTATACACTGTGTCTCTTGAATTTCTGGACATAGGGAATTCCCATGTTAAAATAAACTATTGTAAATATTGGCTCCCCTAATTATTTTACAGTAAAATGTCAAAGGTAAAACTTCTTAAGGAAAAAAGCTGCTTCTTATGTTACAATTGCATTTACATTTGGTTCATCCGTTTTCGAGAAAATTAGGAAAAACTTAAGGGCTTTTTCGTAACCGGTAACGTTAATAAGCCATGTAAGTGTCAGGATAAATACAATAAGGAGCACAAATAAAATAAGTCTGTTATAAACAAGAAGATGATATTCTAAATAAACAAATTAATTATGAAAATTGGAAAATAAATAACAAAAAATACTATTTGATCAAGTGTTCAAATGAATCTCCGTTTGCAGCTAAACAATATCCAATATCTTGACAATTACATGGCTTATTAACGTTACCGGTAGATTTGAATAAGTTGATAATTTTTGAAATTGTTTCTGCACTTGGAATTTCCGGTTTTGATAACTAGCCAGTACAAATCTCTGATATTTCTAAGTGAATTGCCAGAGTAATGCCATTCAATAAATTTTACTTTTTCTTCAATGGTGTAATAATTCATTTTATAAACAAATTTTTCTTTAAAAAGTAATAATCTGTCCCAAATAAAGTTTTAATGATGAATGAATTGTTTTTGAACAATGAATGATTTACAATTAATAATTATTGTTAGCATTGTCTGTCTAAAGCAAAGCAATCTTGACCAGTTACGAAAAAGCCCTTAAGTTTTTCCTAAATTTCTCGAAAACGGATGAACCAAATGTAAATGCAATTGTAACATAAGAAGCAGCCTTTTACCTTAAGAAGTTTTACATTTGACATTTTACTGTAAAATAATTAGGGAGCCAATCTTTACAATAGTTTATTTTAACATAGGAATTCTATGTCCAGAAATTCAAGACACAGTGTATAATCTATATTACATAAACATACTATTTGATAATATACCACAAAAACAGGCATAAAAAGGTTACGTGCTTGTCAAATTAGACTTTTTCATTTTTAATTTTATATGCATATATATATATATATATATATATATATATATATATATATATATATATATATATATATATATATATACACAGCGTGTTCAGCGAGGAATGGGACAGTGGAATATCTCGAGAGCGGATGAAGATTTCTAAATTATGAAAATATTTTGTAAATATCTTCCAAGGGCGCACATTTGTTGGCACAAAGATTTGAATCAACGCCCATCACCGCCAGGTGGTGCTATCTCACTTCAATTTTTTAAATGCAATGCCCTATTTTTTATTTCATTTTTGGATTCTATGACATATTTGTGATGACTTTTATTAAGACTCCTACCAACCTATCTTTTGTAGTTTCTGAGAAAAAATAATCCTTGGAATTTTAGCACTAAAACGTAATTTCAGGAAGTGCTCATAACGTTTGAGTGATACAGACAAAATAGCAAATTTTATACCAAATGAAAGATAAAATATTGTTCTTCCACAAAATAATGCAGATAAGGCCGAAATAATGCGATACGCTGTACACTATATTGTAAGTGGGATCAACTTATCATAGTCGTTAATTAAGAATCATGTGAAACATTTATCATGCCATGAAAACAAACGCGTAATGAAGTGTCTGTCAAGTTTCTGTCAGTTTACAGTTTCAGTTTTGAAAATCGTCTGTGCATCTTCAAATTCCATAATTATGTTTACGTTTTCTAACGAAGAATATTTTGATATGGTAATAATTTATGGTGAATGTAGAAAAATGCAAGGTCTGCACAAGTATTGTATGCTGCCAGGTTTCCCGATCGACGCCATCCCGGAAAAAATACATTTGTTCGTTTAGCAAATATTTTGAGGGAACCGGTCATTTTCCTCACCGTAAGTGCGAGAATCGCACAAAGACAGCAACAGATGAAGCACACACCGTCGGTGTAATAGCACGTGTAGCTTATAATCCTCATGTATCTGTGAGATCTATTTCTGAAGAGTGTGCCGTATCAGTTGGTTCTGTCCATAAAATATTAAAATCTAATAAATACAAACCATTTAAAATTCATTTGGTACATGGACTGCATGCAGGAGATCAAGATCGCAGACTTAATTTTGTCACCGGAGTTTTTATGGAACATTATGCGCAAGACCCTAATTTTCTGGGTCGTATCGTGTGGTCTGATGAAAGTAATTTTTCAAACAATGGAATCGTTAATCGCCACAATTCCCATTACTGGTCGTCAGAAAATCCTCATTGGGTAAAAGCAACCAATTTCTAAGTGAGATGGAACATAAATGTATGGTGCGGAATGTTAGATGACAAATTGATTGGTACATATTTTTTAATGGTACCTTAACAGGCCAACGCTATTTGGATTTTCTTGAAAATCAACTGCCTCCTTTGCTTGAAGATGTAAATGTAAATCTGCGGCAAGTGATGTACTTTCAACAGGATGGCGCACCGGCGCACAATAGCGCAGTAGTGAGAAATTATCTAAGTAGAGTGTTTCCGCAACGATGGATAGGTACAAATGGTCCCATTATGTGGCCAGCTCGTTCTCCTGACCTTAGTCCCTTAGACTAATTTCTTGGGGACATTTAAAGAGTGTAGTGTATGAAACACCATCTAGAGATGTAGAGGAGTTACAAATCAAAATTATAATTGCTTGTGCAAACATACCACGAGACACTTTAAGAGCGGCAACTAGTGTTACATTAATTAGGCGTTATCAAACGTGTGTAGAAAATGATGGAGAAACATTTGAACATTTAATTTAATTTGTATGCTTTCAATTAATAAAATTTCAAAAATTATTTTTTCTCAGAAACTACAAAAGATAGGTTGGTAGGAGTCTTAATAAAAGTTATCACAAATATGTCATAGAATCCAAAATGAAATAAAAAATAGGGCAGTGTATTTAAAAATTGAAGTAAGATAGCGCCACCTGGCGGTGATGGGCGTTGACTCAAATCTTTGTGCCAACAAATGTGCGCCCTTGGAAGATATTTACAAAAATATTTTCATAATTTAAAATCTTCATCCGCTCTCGAGATATTGCACTGTCCCATTCCTCGCTGAACACGCTGTATATATATATATATATATATATATATATATATATATATATATATATATATATATCAGGTTGACGTATAAGTAATGCCGTTTTTTATTTTAAAAAAATATATATTTTACTACAAAAATTTGCAACATATTAATTAATTATATATTGTCCGTTATAACTAACGACTTCCTCCCAGCGTTCAATAAGTTTCTCGATACCTCTACGGTAAAAATCGTTCGGCCTTGACCCATAAAGACGATCCAACCAAGTTCGTAATTCCACATCATTATTGAACGAAACACCCCGCAAACTGTTCGAAAGTGATCAAAATAGGTGAAAATCTGACGAAGCCCAATCAGCAAAATATGGAGGGTGCGGCAACACTTCCTAACTAAGCGTTGGAATTGCTCTCCTTGTCATGCTAGCAATGTGAGGACAAGCGTTGTCGTGATGAAGAAGAAAGTTATGCTACCGATGGGGTCGTTTTTCCCGAATAGCTTCGTAGAGGCGATGCATTTGTTCAACAGCATTGACTGTTAGGTTACGCCCGAGCGATTCATAGTAAATGATACCTTCCCAGTCCCACCAAACGCATAACACCGTCTTTCGATGGCGAATATCTTGTTTCGCTCTAGGTGTCGCTTGTTCATTGGGACTTAGCCACTGCTTTGTCTGCTTTAGATTCACATAAAAACACCATTTCTCGTCGCCGGTAACGATTAGGTAGAGGAACCTCTGATTGTGACCATGAGTAGCACGATTACGAGCGAGAAATCCAGCGGAAATTGTGGAACTTTGATTTTTGTTGTTGTCGCTCGAAACATGAGGAACCCAAGCGCTAAGCTTCTGAACTTTTTCTAAGGATTTCAGATGTCGACATATCGTTGATTGGTCACATTCTATTTCCTGGGCCAACTTCTCAGTTGGCTTTTCATCGAACCTAACAGGACGTCCTGAACGATCCATACTATTAAGGTTGAAAATTCCGCTTTTGAAATGTTTAAACCAGTTTTGCGCCGTCCTTACAGGCATTGCATCTTTACCGTAAACATCGCAAATCTCAGGAGCAGCGTCACTGGCTTTGGCACCTCAGTTTAACGCAAATGAAGATAATGTCGGTAATGCTCGTTTTTGTCTACTTGACAGTCCATTATAATAAGGTTAAGCTTTAACAATTACGAACGAAATATAAAAGAAAACAGACAATATGACAGAACTACTAATTACCTGACAAGCTGAATATTAAGTAATCAAAACTTTGTTATTTCAGAGCCAACTTTTAAATTAAAAAAAAAACGCCACTACATATGCATCAGCCTAATAGTAATGCAAGAATAATCTTTATCAGAATCTGCAACTTAATACTAACGTATTTTGCAGCTGTGTGTTATATAATTAGTTTAGCGACTAGAGTTAATTACTAATTATAATTGTCTCATGTATATATTTACTTTATATAATATTCCCATCAATTGAGAAAATTAATTCATTTCCTAACAACCAAGAACCTTAATAATACTGCTCACTTTTACGTATCAACATATATTCCCCATTAAGCTTGAAGTTCGGAATCTAATAATACCCAGAGCAACAGTGAGGGTTATATAAGATGCAATAGAAGCCGAAAGCTTTCCAGTAGTTCATGTACGGTTAGAGAAACCCCCAAAATCTAAATCAATGTAACATGTGGGATCGTGTGGGTAAAATGTAAGAGAAGTAATACATTTGGAGTTTTGCATTTTGCAAACTCGTCAGCATTTAACGCTTTATTTGTCACTTTGTCATTTTTGAATTGCTCAATCGAGATGACACCAACAAAATGTAATTACCTAAATCTAGTGCATTACATATGTATGAGTTGTACAAAATGCAAAATGAAATATGGTAGGATTAATTCAAGTGGAACCAAAATTTTAGTATTCTCAACGTTACAATATTAAGTAAATTAGTTGAAAATAACTATAGCTGTAGGATTGCTTTGTGCACTAACTACTGCGTGTGTAAACGCGAATTATAGTTTTTGTACTCAGTCTATGGAAAAACAATGTTTCCAATTATTACCAATGCAAATACGACTTTCCCGCACCCCGGTGTTGTCTAGTTTCCGATAGCGCCAAGGGATATTTGCATTATTACACTGTTAGTATTACGTTTTGCTTAATAAGAATGTCGGAAATGTCATCGTCAAATATCAATTGTTATTTGATGCAAAATCAGTTACAAAAATGTTTATTATTGAAAAAAATCACAAGGATTATACAGAAGTGTAAGTTTGTATTACTTTTAAGTACGTAAATGTGAACTTATTCATCAAATTAATTTTTAGGAGACGCGAAGAAAAAATACAATTGTGCTTTCTTCACTATCGCTCATTTCAACAAAGTTTAATAATATGTTTAAGAACAATGATAATTGATTTCAGTTTTAAAAATCTAGTAGGTAAAGTTTGATTCAAATAAAGTTGGGTATGACTCATCGATGTAAAACTCTAAAATAAAATTACATATTGTTATGGATGGCCGTAAAATTACAATTCATGTTTGCGCACTAAAACGTGTGTCGTGATTAAGAAGCAGCATCTGTCACTCCTGTCATTTTTTGAAATTATTGTTTATGCGGTTTTGCTTTACTTTTTTAAAAAATAGTTTTCTTCAAAACCATGTACGCGGTCGGTTCGTATATTTAGACAGCGTCTCCTATCTCTACTATAATAGATAGAGAAAAGCTTTAAATACGAAAGTTGTATGGATTTATCTAGTTCGCCAGAAAAATCTACGAAACATTCCCAGAGAAACGTGGCAGACCAAATTTGTGTTTTTCGAATGGAACATCCTGTATTTTTTAGAAATGAATAGACCGTATTTTTCTGATTTCAAAAGAAGATATATATATATATATATATATATATATATATATATATATATATATATATATATATATATATATATATATATATATATATATATATATATATATATATATATATATATATATATATATATATATAGTTGATATTTGGTTTAGCCGTTTTCGCGCAATTTGCATTAAAACTTAGAATTTTGAAGTTTTTCCAAGTCGCAGTTACCACGAATTGACAAACAAAAAAAAAAAGCAAATGACGGTATAAATGCATTAGCTGCCACATTTTGCTCATGTCATTCGTAAAATGGGTTATACTGAAGTAGAAAGGTTAGAAATAATTCGTCTATTTTACAAAAACAATAATAACGTCGCACAGGCGCAAGCAGAATATCGGCGCCTTCATCCCTTTATGCCACTTCCTGCCAGGCCTACTTTTCATTTTTGCAGAACGGGATATTAGGGAACGCAAAAACTTGCAAAGAAAAAATCGCTTTATTGTAGCCAATGAGGATGAAGAACTATCGATTTTATTGTATTTTAAAAATCGGAAAGGCATTTTCTAATATTTTGTTTTAAGTTAGTATGTTATTATATTTGCAGAAAATCCACATATATCTGCGGCAGATGCTAGTAAATACTTTGACAAATCAACCAAAAAATAAGAACAGTTTTACATAAATATGGATACCACCCTTATAAAATGTTGCCCGTCCAAAAATTAACAGATAATCAGAAAATTAGAAGACTAACTTACTGTAATGATGTGTTACTTAGGAAACAAGTTGACAATAATTTTTATAATAAGATATTGTGGACTGTTGAGGCTACGTTCACCACCGCAGGAATGTATAACTGCAAGAACACTCATATGTGGGCAGCTGTGAACCCTCACGCATATGTTGAAATAAAGAGGTAGGGCCGTAGGTCACTGAAATCTTGGTGTGGCATTCTTAGGAACCGGGTGATTGGACCAATTATATTTCGTTGACAGGGAATAATAGATATCTAGAATTTGTAAACAATGAAATTGAAGTATTGTTAGAAAGAGCCCCTCTTATGGAGTACATTAACATTATATGGCATCAGGATGGAGCACCGCCACATAACGTTTTCCAAGTAAGAGATTTTTTAACTGGTCATTGGAGCGAGTGGATTGGAACACATGGGACGATAAACCTGGTTACCAAATAGTCCAGATCTAACTCCTTTGGATAAATTTCTGTGGGGTTATCTAAAAAACGAAGTTTATAAAGAGAGAACAGATAATTTGAAGGAATTGAGAGATATAATCGAAACAACTATTCACGATTTAAATGAATATCCTGAATTTATCATCAATACCTTATTAAATTTAAATGAGATTTACAGGAAGTATGTTCAAAATAACGGCGGCATATTCAGCATTTGTAAATATAAAAAATCTTAATTTCTCGTGTTAGTTTGCTTTGTTTAAATGCAACTGATTTACTATTTCAAAAGAAATAATATATTAAAAATAATACTGTATTTTTTTTATTATTATTATTAATATTATCGTTATTATTTTCAATAAGTTTAGAAATAATAATTATTTCATTTTCTAACGATGATTGATGGACGGGTAATCTATTATCATGGTAACTGGTAAAAACTTCAAAATTCTAATTTTTAAATGCGAATTGCGCGAAAACGGCTGAACAAATGTCAACTATATATATATATATATATATATATATATATATATATATATATATATATATATATATAGTACTGTATATGATTTGACAAATATAATTGTTATTAAATTTAATGAGTATCTACTTGGGATAGGGTTCAATTTGAATTTCGTAGGCAAACAAAAATAAAACATTCATACTTTTTCATTATTGTTAAATTGAAATGTCAACGTGAAACGATAAAAATTATTTCACTGCACTTCGTTGCACTTGGGTAACATGCTCATTTTCTTTTATAGTTGCACTTTTATTTTATTTGGATAATTAAATATTTATTAATTTTGAATTAATCTTGTGACTTATTCTTTCATAAACTTTTATAATTCCTAACACTTTCATTTTAGATACTGATTTGAAGTTACAATTGTTTTATAACCTCAATTACTTGTGGAAAAAATAAACATCACATCCAAAATAACAGACGAACTTTATTAAAATAAAAATCACCCGATGTTGAACAAAATTTCGAAATGAAACAAAACAATAGTGTCGAATATTATAACCGGTAATCTTAGGTTTTAAAGTTTTGTTATATGTTATATCGATTGTTTATGAAATCTCAAACTCTACGTTGCTCGCGGTTCACTTCCGATAATGTTAACAAAAATTTTAACTTAAATATTTACAAATGCACTATTCACACTATGACTTGTTAGCCCCAAAACAAAATAGAAAAGAAGAGAGCTGAGAAATCAGGAGCAATTCCTTTTATACTTTCTCATAGTTACCATAACTTTCAATTTTTTTAACATTACATATAAAAATCCTGGCATTCGATTGGTCTAAACAAAAATTTATTTAACTAAAACGTAAATTATGCCATAACTTTTTCGATTCAATTCGGATTTGCTTTTAAATACATTTTTAACTCAGGACAAAATTCTGCATAAATAGACACCTCGCATGCTATAATTCGCTTCATGAACTTACATTTTGAAAATGTTATACCTAAATTTACTAATATCTAATAAATATTGTATTTTACAAATAAACTGATGACATATTCAGCTTCTACATAAAAATTGTATAAGAATACACTTATCTCTACCCATTTTACATAGTTTTAGCAAAATTTCTAGTTCAATACCTTAATTTTATGTACTTAACCTAACTTTTCTAAATTTATGTTTAAACTACATATATATATATATATATATATATATATATATATATATATATATAGTTAATTTCTTTGCACAAATAAGGAAACCTATTATTATATGCTTTTATAATTTATTCTGAACTTATTTTGCCCTAAATAAGCTATAAATTTGTAAACTTCTTAATTATTGTACTTAACCTAACTTTATATAGTTTAATTTAAACTTGCGTTTTAAATGTTTATGTCACTTGTAATGTTTATCTAATATGTTCCTATATATGTCTCTAACACAATCGCTGTTTATCTGTGCCTTATAGTTTCTAATTTTGTATTTTCACATTTTCATATTGTTATCATATTTTGTAAGTTTTGTATACAAATTGTATTTATATGGTTAATATCACATTGCACATGTAATCTTCAAGTTCTTAGATATGTTTCTAAGGCACTTTAACTGCTTAAGCACTTTTAAACACTTAGACTGAGATCTAACTACATAACGTCTTCGAACCATAACCCTTTTACAGTTCGCAGAGTTTTTATGAATTGTACCCATTACTATACCTGTTCTACACATTAGAATTATTGTACTTCATGTAATCAATATCTGTTATGTGTTTAATGGCTTAATTATATTCATTTATATGTGAAATTTCTTTTTATCTTTAACGAAATTGAACTTACACACTAATATGTATCGTGTTGACCTTTTAACGTGCTGCTGCTATAGCTCAATGATTTTATGAATACAACATTATTTACAAACCCCATAAAGCCTATTTGTTGTATCAAAACCATATTTTTATATTCGTATATTATCTTTTCTCATAACAAAGTGTGTAACTTCTTCAATTTTATTTGAACTTGCATACGATATAATATTTGAACTCGATACAACTCTACCCCTCTATTATACTTATTTATAACCACCGCAAAAAAAAATATATATATATATATATATATATATATATATATATATATATATATATTGAAATCATAAAAGCGACCTACTCATTTCTTTAAAAAAATACCGGGTGTTCCATTTTAAAAAACATAAGTTTTTCTGGGACACCCTGTATAATATTTGGTAGACTTTTCTGGCGATATAGATAAATCCCTACAGCTTTTGTATTTAAAGTTTTTCTCTATCCATTATAGTAGAGATAGGAGACGTCTAAATATACGGACCGACCCTGTACAATCTACAGTGAATTAGCGGTAATATGGTAACATTTTTACATAATTTATAAAAAATTTACAAAAATTTTAGATATGTTACGTAATAAGCACCTTAAATCTTAAGCGCAGCTGGTAGTTATGAACATGCTTAATTACTTTGAACGGGAACATGACATTCAATGGGCACTCTTTCCACTTGAACCTGTTATGCAGGTATATAGTACATTATTGTGCAAAATATGATACTTGGAAGGATTACTTTTAGCGTACGTCTGACGCATGTGGGGTTAGTATAAATACAGTTAGTGCTATAAAAAGGGTTACAGAATCCCAAAAGAAAACAAACGTACACAGTCACCAGCTAAGCGGAGAAAAGGTACGAAATCGATTTCAGTAGATCAAGTTTAAGACGTCTCTTACATACCATTGGTTTTTCATCTAAAGTAGATGATGGTAGCACAGGTTTTCTGGAACAATCACATATTGCTGCCAATCGTGTACGATTCTTAAGAGAATATTACAAAAATAAAGAACAAAATTATACAATGCTGTGTTCTTAGATGAAGCCGAGTATCCCACAAAAGAAGCTGGCATGATAAATCTAAGGAAAGCGTGAAGAAGAAGCCAATGGGGAAAAGGTTTGTTGTAATTTAGTTATTACATTAAAATCCCTAATAAAATAACTCTATTTTTAGATTTATAGTTGTTCATGCAAGTAATGAAGATGAACTTATTTCCGATGCTTCACTTTTGTTTTTACAAAGTCACAAACAGCAGACTATCATGGAGATATGCGTGCGGAGTTCTTTACAAAATCGTTTGAAAATAATTTAATTGCAAACTTAAAAGAATTATCTTTAATTGTAATGGACAATGCTAGTTATCATTCCAAACTTTTAGGAAAAGTTCTAAATAATTCATCTAAGGAAGAAATATGTAATTTTTATTAAATCACAACATAGTTTATGAATCTATCATGTTTAAAAAGAATTACTGCAATTAGTTGCAGATAATGCGATACCAAAGGTGTACGAAATAAATAAAATAGCACACAAGTGTGGACACAGAGTATTACGGTTACTACCATATCACTGTCAATTTAATGCAACTGAACTGGTGGGGCAAACTGCAAAGAACACTACAACAAAAATATAGAAAGACATAATTTCAAATTTAAAGATGACCACGTAAAAGAAATATGGATAAAACCCTTACAATGAATTGATAGGACATATTGGTAGAAATGCATTAAACATGCCGACGTGTCTATGTTAAAGTGGTGAGAAATTGAACAACATTTTGAGGTTGTGCAACTATTAATTATATCTGTCAAAGATTCCGCTTCTGAGAGTGACACTAACAGTGAATTTTTTTTTAATGTTTTAATTCCAATATAATATAAATATTCTAATTTTTACATTACATATTGATAACTCTGCAATAGGTGGACTGAAATATCACAAATGTATCGATATTTATGTTATCGTAAAGTAACTTTCAGAATTATGTCGATAACTAAGCAATAATTATGCTTCTAGAAGGGTTGTTATAAATCTTGAGAATAACAAACTAATTGCATGTTTTATCAATTCTTCCACCTGAAATGATTTAATTTATGATAAATAAAAAATTATTCGTTTACTTACAAACATATAGGTTATGTATTATGATCGTATGTAATTATAATCAAGTCATGTCCTAAATTACAACAATTCACTGTCGCAACAAAATATTTTGACTCTATGAATATAATGAGTGGATATAATGGATAAAATTTCTAGTTTAAAATATAAAAACATTCAATAATTTTCAACTTTGTTTGACATTTTATGGAAATGTATGTGCAGATAAAAATATTAACTAAAAGATACTTTGCTGATTTAACGAAGACTTGCGTCGCCTAAATGTTAGTTCGTGTAATTTTAAGAATGAGTCATACCCAACTTTATTTGAATCAAACTATAGTCCCAGATTTATGAATTTATCATGTTACCAATCCATCATTAAAAACCAAATAACGTTAGTTACATATTTTGACTTTTTAACAATATTCGCCACAAAAAATGTTGTACCTAACACTTTTGGAAAAACATTTCCCAGATTCTGACTAAAGGCATCACTATCTGCCCTTGTGATACAAAGCGCTCATGCGGAAAACTAACTTTCCGAACTAGTTATGTAAATGACGATTAAAGGTGTAAAACAACCTTTGTCCGCAGTGCATAGCTTCTACTATTCTTTGATAGCCAAACTAATGTCACCACAAGTTCTACGACACTAATAAAAGTTTGATCAATCTTAGATACAGTAAGTTGTTATATAATTATAAGTGTTTTAATAAAAGTTCCATAAGAAGACAAAAATAATTTTTTACTGATAGCATCCCCACTAATTCATCTACCAGAATTTATAAACTTCTTTCACTATTTATAATAATTTAATACTATCTTTAGTAAAACCATGATTCATTAGTGAGACGAATAGTGCTAATAAAGTTTCCATTACTTTGTTGTTCTTGCAATAACTGGTCTGGAGACCTATGCCACCCGAAAATCGTCTGTAGTAAGTTTATTCAATTTTTGCAAATGGTATGGATATAACAAGTGCTCTTTGATAACCGTAAATATTGTTGTTTTGGATGTATTAAACTGTACAGTACATTTTTAACAATTGAAAGATCTCTTTTACGCGTTTGTGGCGTTCTGGCCTTTCTTTTCTTATCTGCATAGTTATAACTTTTTGCAAACCTTCGTATAATATACAATTCATTATTATTACTAATTGAAATTTCCAACCACTCTCTTAAACATTAGTAAATACGTTCAAATGCTTTCCGATCTGAAATCTCCGTTTTGAAGCCTATCTGGACATAATCATCTGGCTTCAGAAGAGTTTAAAGACGTAAGACCATACCTCAAATGCATGTCGACGTATTTCGTACAGCGTTTCGAGAAAATTAAATACTAATTCTCCGCCACCAATCAATTAGAGAAAAAATTTCAGTACTAAAGTCAAAAATAACATATTTTTGATGTTTCCTTTATGTATTAAATTTGTGATCAAAATTAAACTTTATGTATCAAAATAGTAATTCTTCTCATAAATGACTCATTTTATCAATATCGAATAAGAATATTTTTATTGTAGTTTAACACAAGAACCGCCGGCTATTGTAAATACCTAAAACTGCCGTGGCCGGTCATTTTGACCTCTGGACAAGAAAGGTAATTTTGAGATTTATTCTTTATATATTTTACACTTAATTGAGAAAGAAGCATAAAAAACACATTTTAGGTAAATATTCACTTTAATTAAATAAAATCAAATTGTTTCTAATACATTTAGAATTCGGTACAGTTTTACACGCTGCATTACGCTCTACAGTTCAAACAAACAACTGGCTTTGTTATACTTCCACATTTTCCACAAACACATTTGTTACACATTGAACAAACGTCAGCAGTTTTATTTTTATGGCATTTTTAATTTGGCGACGTTTTTAGGTTTCGTTGTATCAGATGTGTTGGTACTTGCACCAGAATCTTGTTTCTACTCGAAATACTCTTTTCTTAGTTCCTCAGCTACACTGAAAATTAAGTCTCTTTTTTTTATTTTACTGCCTACGATTTCCTTATAAACTATCCAGGCGTTGATTGTGGCAAGATCTAAAACATTGTAAAACACATGAACTGGCCATCTACGTGAACCGGCTTTCGTAACATATTTTCTAGCCATTCGATCCAACACATCTAACCCAAACTTCGTTTCATTGTAATACTACACTGTCTGAGGCTTTTATATTTACCATCATCTATAGCCACAGTTGGATGTAGCGTACTTAGCAATATGTCATTTTCATTACCTTTACCCTGATAAATTGACAAGGTGCTTTTATCATTTTTCATTACTGTGGTAGAATATAACTCTGCCCTTTTATTCTTGATACAAATTGGTAATTCCCTTCTTGCTCGGTTCATTGTTCCTACTATTGCTGTGTTCTTTTTTGCCAGCATTGTTGCTAACTTTTGGCTGGTAAAAAAGTTGTCGGTAGTAACATTTCTACCCATATTTAGAAAGGTTCCATTAATTTTAAAACAACATACTCTGGAAGGTGTGGGTTGTTAGGACGCATATCATGTTTTCCTAGATAAAGAAAACCATTCAGGAGATATTTAGAATTCGTATCAACTCCTAAAAAATTTTGCACCAAATTTATCAGGCTTATTTGCCGTATATTGTGTAAATCTGCATGTAGCTGTAGTAGGAAATAGTTGTTCGTCTACTGTAATGTTTGCTCCTGGAACATAGCAAGCTTTACAGTTACTCAGAAATGTATACCATATTTCGGACGCCAAAGCAAACTTATCACTAACTAGAGGTTCTTTTCGTGTTGATCGAATATCGAATCTGAAAAATCTTGTAATTTCACCAAATCGATTGCGTGACATGGTCTCACGAAAAATTGCGGTTCACAAGTAACATACCATAAACTGTCAAGCTATAATGTTCTTGCGCCGTAAGCACCACGAGCTAGCAATATTGCAAGAAAAACGTCAAGTTCTTGGAGAGACAATGACCTGTTTGTATCATACCCTAGTTGCCGTTTAGCTTCAAGTTCAGTACCTTTCTGAATGTGTTTTAGCATTGTGTTATCTATAAACAATCGAAATGAACTTAGCACAGAGTTAGCAAACACATTTCTTTTTGCATAAGGAGTTGGTCCAGGAGAATTTCGTATAACATTTTTTGAACTATACGGCCAACGTAAGGTCCACTTGATTCCACAACTTCCCATATCATTAGATTTGGATGATTGCTTACTCCCACAGCTAAATGCATGTAATTTTTCGTTTTGGATGGTGTTCAATGTCATCACTAATTTCATTAGGAGTACAAGGATCAGAAGTAACATTATTTATGCTGACATCAGATTCTTCACCTTGTGCACTACTTTTGTCATCCACAGGAACAGCTTCATCACTTTCACTATCTTCGGAGTGGTTATTTTCTTTTTCGGATTCGCATTCAGATAAGTTGTCCAACTCCGCAAGATAATCTAAAGCCTGTTGTTGTGTAAAACCGGGAGACAACCACATTTTTTTATTACCAAATTAACCCCGTAGTACGTAAGTACAGGAGTATCTCACAAGAACGTTCACTTGCAACTAATTTGAAATCTCAAAGTACTTGAATATATAGATCTTTATAGAAACAAGTTATAACTTGCATTTTTCATATCTTGGGCGCATATGTAAAAATAGCGAAGATTATTCATAATTTCGGACACGACTAAACAAGTTCTGACTTTCAGTAAACTCCTAAAAATTACCACAATAATAGTAAAATACATCGTTTTATCTCAACGTTGTGATTATTTTTGTTATACAACCTCGAAACTGATTATGAATATATGAACGATCAAAATGACGGTTCCGGCAGTTATACAAATACTACAAAAAAAAAAAACTCTAAAATGGCTTAATTTTCTTGACATATTTTTTTATATTCTATAGGTACATAAATATCTAGAAAAAGTCATAATACCTTAACACCGTAACTCCAAGCACAACGGAGAAACAACATTTTAAACAAGGTACGCGGTCAAATTGACCGCCGCGGCAGTTCTAGTGTTTAGGTTCCAGCTCACTAAAGAAGGATCCATTTTAAGAAGCCCTTAACAGTAGCCGTTATATAAAAAAAATATTCACTTTAAAAGTTATTCGAAAATAATGTCTTTAGTTACATTTTTTGTCGTATCTCTGCTGAGAGTGCTGGTACAACAAAAAAATTATCAAAACTCGTCTTGTTATTTTAATGTATTCTATGCAAATCCAGAAGATTTCCCACATTTTCCAGCACGCTCTGCATAATATTACTTGTAAATACGGTTATTTTATTTTACTTAGCTATGTAATATTTTCTTTTTTTGATGACACGGTCAATAAAACACCAAAATTATTTGTTTCATTGGTACTAAAAATGTCAATTTTCGGGACGAGGATGAAAGTTGCTGGACGACGTGAAGCGGAGTTCAGCAATCTTGCGAGTCCCGGAAATGCATTTTTTGTACCAATAAAACATAACATTTCTTCTCCAGCCACTTTCACCTTTATATTCTGTCATTTATTTGCAGTTCATTACGTGTTTGGGAACTCCTTGTTTATGTCACTATCCGTATCAGACAATGCTATTTTATGAGTATTATTCTACTTTTTAGCGAAAAAAGCTTTCCGTGTAGTTTTAAATTAATATTCATTGGATTTGATAATATTTGATAAAATTTGATTCAAATAACGTGAAGATAGATGGCGCCACCGGCAATTTCTGTTCATAGAAGATATTCACTCAAAATATTTAAATAAACTTACACTTACTTAAAACGAAAATAAAAAGTAAAAATATATTGAATATAAATAGGTACTTATTTACGAGGGGTACTTATCAATGCAAGTATTTTGTACACCGCTATTGGAAGTGCTACTTCCAATTTTAGGGAAGTGTATTCGAAGTATTCTACCAATTTCGTGGAACTGTGTTGTAAGTGCATTACCAATTTTGTGGAAGTAGAATCATGAAGTATATTAAAAATGCATATCGATATAATTGGAGTTCTGAGAGTTAGTTTTAACAGCAGCATAAATTTGTTCAAAATCACGGAGGAAAAAAGGTGTGCGAAGTAAACGAGATAGCAAGTTTTGAACAAAATTTTAATACAAGAAACTAAGAAAATATTCTATGTGAAACACAAAAATAAAAAAAATTCTTTTTCCTGGTCACAGGTAAATGTGAAATAAACATGAATATCAACAAGAATATAAATATAAAATAACAATAATAATTATTTAATTAATTAAACAACAAAAAATAGAAATATCACTTTTCCTCAGACTTCATTATGTTATAAATTGATAACATGTTTCGTGTATGTAAAAACAAATTTGAAATGGAAAACTGCACATCAAATGGATTGGACCATAAAAAATACAGTATTTTGATACCATAACTACATGTTCCTTATCCGGCAGTACAAATGTTTTACGCCACTGTAAAAATTTTGCCGTTAAAAATTTCATCTCGCACATAACCAACTGCGTTAGTAGACTATGACCGCAGTAAAGGGATAATACAGTAAGTGTAATCTGGCGAAATTTTCTCCCCACGCGTCTGCGCGCATTCCCCATAGCGTGTTTCGTATCTGATTGGTTTTTAAAATACATGTTTTGCTTATTGGGTAGAAACAATTTAAATGTCACAGCTATCACAATAATCTAACTTAAATTTTATATTTTAAAACGTGGAATATCAGCTTTTTCATAATTTGATGTCGCCGTGACATTTAATAGGTTAGTTAAATTAACATTTTAGCAATGGGTGATGTGCGAGAATACATTGTCCCACAGAAATCAATGGTAATTGGGAGAGAACTCGTACTGTTTCTTCCCTATACTGTGCTATGACCACGAAAATATATATATATATATATATATATATATATATATATATATATATATATATATATATATATATATATATATATATATATATATATATATATATATATATATATATATATATATATATATATATATATATATATATATATATATATATATATATATATATATATATTATATCAACCTCCACCACATAAGGGCCTAATCTATCAAATTTGCCAGTTTGACAAATGCTTAACCCTACTTGAAAATCGTGAGATGTCCGATTTACATACAAAAATGTGCCTACATGAAAGTTTGAATTTTGGAAGTGTCTACAGTAAGAAGCAGTACCAGTATTTATTGAGCGCGATGGTACCAGGTTTCAATAAAAATAATGCATAATATTTTTCAACTTGGAGATCAATATCAACAGAATTGACTTCAGCATTGACTTTATTTTCCACTGGAAATGATCTTATTCGAAGGATCTTCTCCGATGATAAAGAATTCCTTAATAAGAAGCCTAAATTTTCATAATCATTAAAAGGTCTTTACATTGTTTGTAACAAGGTTCACAGTTTTCGCAAAAGGTGGTTAACCTCGTACCTCCAAAATAATTTGAAAGCATAGGCGACCTAAACCGGATAAATTTTGACCCCGATAAATATCCACATATTTCCATCGAAGTGTTATTGAAAATTAGCTCATTTGACTGTATTTAATTTTATTGGGATAGAAATAGAGTGCATAGAAAATACATGAGTAACAGATAAATGCACATGAACTTCAAGTTTTGTTGCTTACACTTTTCTTACCTATTTGCCATTTTATCTCACTTACATTATTTGTAGATGGCACCACAGCCTAAATCGGAAATTTTTGTCACGTTAACGACCAAAACGGTAAGATTGGTGACCGCGGTATGTAATTGCCGAATAATAATGAAATTGAAAGTTACAAAAAGCGAGTGGATTACCTGTTGCTCCAAAAGCCCGACAATGAGGCGTACATGGAAGGAAAAGATGCTCGAACTAATATTTTGAAAACTGGTTACGTAAAATCAATTACAAGGTCATTTTTCACCCGTGAGGTACAGGAACTCTCTTTAAAGTACTTCTTTACGGTTTATAGATGCATGCAAAGAACACTTTACAGCTAGTATAACGTGGTTTTAGGGCTATATCTATTTTAGTCCTTAAATGAATATAGCTACAAACACGTTCACACGTACGTACACGATCCCCATACGAACTCGCACATTTAACCATGCGCCCACCTCACAAATTTAAGCTGAGGCTTAGACTGTAGCTCCGCCTCCACCCCAGTTCATAATTAGGCTCATGTCGAAGACCAGAACCAAGCTTAAATCCAGGCCTATATCAAGCTTCAGGCCAAACCCAAGTCTATGCTCAAGTTTAAGTTCAGGTTCAATTCAGATATCAAATGCATGTTACCTCTTGCTACGTCCTAATAATATCGACTTAACAGTCTGATCAAGCAGTTTGTCCATCCCTGACTGCTACTGCAGAAAGGCGACTCAGCCATTTTAAACCTGTTTGTGCCAATCAATTGAAATGTAAATAAAGTGTACTTTAAGATTTGACTGGATGAAAGGCGAACATCAAAAACATTGCAAATTCGACCTATAGCGATATGAGTATCATTCAGAAAGCATTTTCGTGAAAACTCTGTATAATGCATCTCACCGACCTCTACCCATGGCCATAAATTGTGATCAAAACTCTTTTATAACGAATTTAACCCTTACTCCACTAGTCACTTCAGTATACATTGGTACATTTTTTGCATACAAAAGTTTATCGAATAAAAGCAGTTTATCACTATGCAACGACAAAAGTGATATGTACCGACAGTTGATATACTGCAAATTTTGTAGGTGACAATACACTTAATTAAGTTTAACTTGATTTAACTTAATATACTAGGTTGTTTTATTTTATTATAGTCATAGTCACTGATCAACTTTAGTCATTTAACGAGCTCTGTCTTGCTAAGCGTTTAAAGCTCATCAGGCTATTAGACTGAAAGAAGTCTATTTCTGTACAGATTCTATTGGCCAAGGACATAAACCTTGGGAGTCCAGTGTGTTTTCTATAGTCACATCTATGGTTGGTTATCTTGAAGAGAATTTGTTGCCGTTTACGGTGTTGAGGAACTCGGAAATCAAGTTGATTAAGTGGCTCGGTGTCTATGAGATTATGAAGCAGTTTAAATAGATATGTCATGTCTGCTAATATTCTCCTGCCTTCTAGCAGGTCCAATCTATATACATCCATCAAAGCATTGTAGGGAGTTCCTTAATATGACCCAGAGTCTCTGTACCAAATAACTGTCAAGAACCGTCTCTGCAGGGCTTCCATTCGTTCTATGTGACATTGGTGGTGTGGTGCCCAGACGGTGGAGTAGTATTCCAAGACATGTCGTACTAGGCTGACGTACAGAACTCTGAGCGCTCTAGAGCCTTCAAATCCTCTTGTGATGCGCGTTATGAAACCTAGTGGCTTATTACCTCTACTAATGATGTGGTCAATATGATTAACAAAAGTCAACAAAAGTTCCGGCTAGGGTATAATTAAATAATAATTGACTTCTGCCCTTTGTTAATGTAATTACACTGCATTTGACAATCTTTAAAGACAGTCTATTTTTCTCACATCATTCTTCAAGTCTATTCAGAACTTGTTGGAGCAGGTAGGCGTCATATATTGATCTCACCATATTGTAGATTTTTAGGTCGTCAACAAATAAAAGAAATTTGAGAGGGCCAGAAAAGATTCTGCTAATGTCATTGATAAAAATTTTGAATAGTAATGGGCCAAGGTGAGATCCTTGAGGAACCCCAGGAGTAGCGGCGAAGGAGAAGATACGATTGATTTCATTTTAACTTTTAAATGTCTGTCGCTTAAATATCCTTCAGACCACATTAGGAAGCTACCATGGATCCCTAGGCTGCTTAGTTTTGATACCAGAATTGAGTAGTCGACGGTATCGAAGGCCTTGCTAAATTCGGTATAAACCACACCCACCTGGGAGATTTCGATAAACGCCTGCATGGTGTAATCCTGGAAAAAAGTAAGTTCGCATCCCAGGATGCCAGGATGAAGCCCATGTTGCTCTGAAATGATCAACTGATTTACGAGAGGCCCAATAATATCAAACACAATACTTTCAAAAACCTTCGCTATACTTGACTGGATACAAATTGGACGGTACTGTTTGATATCGGAACGGTCTCCCGACTTAAATACTGGGACTACAAAGAATTATTTCAGGCTCAGTGGGAAAATTCCTTGCTGAAGCGACATACTAAAGAGAACAGTCAGGATTGGAGCTATACAGTTACTGCAGCTTTTCAGAATACAAGGCGATATTTGATCAGGTCCAGCACTTTTCCGAACGTCTAGTTGTGACAATTTTTGTTTTAGTACATGTTCTTTAACAACTAAAGCGGACAGGTTAAGACCGTTATTCATATCATTATGATGAGGAGCTTGCCCATTATTATCTGTTGTTAAATATGCGCTGGAAAAATGTTTGGCAAACAATGCAACTATACTGTCGAGGTTGTTGGATTTCACTTCATTTAGAAACATTACCTGTGACATGCCTGTTGTCTTTCTTAATGCATTTACGACGTTCTAAAATTAAAATACTTATCTGTTGTGGTTCAAATTAATTGTGGAAGAACTAATAGCATAGTTTTAATAGGCAACAGCGTGCGTGCGTGTGTGTGTGTGCGTTGTGTTGTATTGCGTTGTGTTGTGTTGTGTTGTGTTGTATTGTGTTGTGTTGTGTTGTGTTGTGTTGTGTTGTGTTGTGTTGTGTTGTGTTGTGTTGTGTTGTCTTGTGTTGTGCTGCGTGTGCGTGTGCGTGTGCGTGTGCGTGTGCGTGTGCGTGTGCGTGTGCGTGTGCGTGTGCGTGTGCGTGTGCGTGTGCGTGTGCGTCTGCGTGTGCGTGTGCGCGCGCGTGTTTGTATGTCTGTTGGTATCTACGATAACTTCAGAATCATGATAAGTATAAGACTTTCCATTTCTCCTCGGAGGGGCGGCTTATTAGGGGTATTTTTTCAAATATTTCTTAAACAGCTGCATACTTTATAGATATAAAAATATTTAGACATAGATCTTAAACATATCGATTAATTATGTTCTATACAATTTTTTGATACAAGGCGTTATTTCACGCAAAGAAAAATTCTAAAGTGGAATTTGTGTGTTTGTTCTAGTCTTTTTAATATCTGATTAATGATTAATTTTATCAGAAAATGTGGATACATAATTTAAGTTCACATAGCTTATCCTTATAAAGTAGTTTATTACTGTAGGTAGCGGATCGCAATTATTACCGCGATAGAAAGGTTAACGGTGTTTGATATAATCTATTATATGTTAAACCATAATTTGATAATGTTTTCTGGATATTTCATTTTCTGTATTTTACGTAATTGATATTTGAGTAAACACATATAGATAGAAACAATGTGGTTAGTTTTGAAATTGGGGGAAAGGTAGTTACATTTAGAGTGTCGACAGAGCCAGATCGATAGGGTTAATTAAATACCTTCATTGTAAACAGTTTGTCTTTAAAATAATTCTTGCGGGTACATTTTCTTCTAATTTGTGTTTTCTTTCGGGTGTTAGTTTTAATGTATTTTCCAAAAATTAATCTATAAATAACGGTCACTTTTTTTAAGCTAAACCGCGTATGTTAACGATTTGTGTCTGTGATCAATGAAAGGAATATATATTCAAGTGTAAGTAGGTATTGTTATATAAATTAAAGCTGGCAGCACATAATTCTACAAGCCGATATAACCTGTGCAACACTTACCTCATCCAGACTCTCTAAATCAAATAGCACGGCGTACCTACCACTAGACGGCCACTTCGTTTGATCAGATTTGAGGTTTGCGAGTAATTAAATATCGGACTTGAAAATATATTCTAATCTTTTAATTATTGTCAGGAAAGTCCATGTAAGGCAAGCAATTAATTTGGGTAATAGTAACATTATAGTCAGTGCAGTCAACATAAATCACTTACCTATTGTTCTGTCCTTGAATTTTCATTCTTGCAAATAAGTTCGAATTAACTTTTCAAGATAGGGTACCTGGGGGACGCTACAATACGAGGCTAAAATGCATTAAAAAATAATTGAGTAAGATTCAAAATGCTGAGACTGTATTATCGATATTTTTATAGAAGCGGCCCGGCTTTGAATTTTTTGTTCAAGGTAGCATTTAGCTTAACCTCTAACTGACATGAAGTTTAATACGTCTATCTGACATAGAGTTTTGTTTTTGTATTTACAGTGTTGCTTGTTTTTGTTAGGAACTTATTCAAAAAGACCCTGCGTGAGTATTCTAAAAAATTATTATTAAAATTTCATTCGTTTCAATTTCCACTTTGTAGGTTGAAAGGTCGTGTGTCGTTACACCTTAGATATTTTTTAATCTATTATTCTCGCTTTACTACTACTTTGGTTTACAGCTTCATTGCCACTACTAGGGGTGGGCGATTAGGTATAAGTTTGTACAATCAAATAATCAATTACTGAAAATAATCGATTTTTTAATCGATAACTAATTAATTAATTACACAAATAATCGATTATTCAAATAATCCAACAATTGGTTAATCATATAATAGATTAATCAAACCAACGATTAATTAAACGAGAGAAATAACTTAACGCTTGCATTAAATATATAATTGGATAAATGTTACTGCTGCAAATAGAATAGTGAAAAAAAGGAACAGACAAATTCATTTATATTGTAACGAAGTTTATTTTTCAAAAATCCTCGAAGAGGTCTACCTTTATTTTTAAATATACACTTTATGTTCATGTTTTCTTGTTTCTACCTTACACCATTTTTCGGCAGCAGCATGCAACTTTTTATTTTTAAATGGAATGACCATAGGTATTCGTTACATGTCAAATGAAAGCGCTAGAAAGTCTGAATAAACACACTTAAAATGTAAATCCGTTCATACTAACGGTTTTTATAGCTGGAAATGTAAAAAAAAGTAATTTTATGATATTTTTTAAATTAAAACGTTTGTTTTAACATTGTTAAACTTTTAACTGTGTACACGATAAACAATCTCGCAATGACAATAAACATATACAATAAAAAATAATAAATACTTTAATAATTATACATAATTGAACAATCAATGCAAAATAAAAACTACATTCAAAGAGGTAAGAAATTTCATTTGTTGTCGATTAAAATAAGTTTTTTTTTTGCGTAGACGTACGTTCAACTGTTATTTATTGTTTAGCGTTAAACAGATTTTACTTAATACAACCTTTCGGCTTCAGCTTAGTTGCAATGGTACATACGTACAATTTCATACATTTAAATGTGTTGCTTTTAACTATATATATATATATATATATATATATATATATATATATATATATATAGTGAGATGTTCAGAAAGAAGTAAAAGAAGGATCGGACAGTTTAATTGATAATTTTGTTATAAAAGGGGTGATTTCTAGCTCGATACATGTGCGAGACATTGTTTTGATGAAATTTGGTTCACGATGTGTTTAAAGTGGATTTGTTTTGTACAAAATAGTCTGAATATTATTTATACAATTTGATTTCATCATAAAAAGCATTGTGCTACCAACAAAAATGTCAAGAATGTTAAATACACTTATTTTCGTAAAGTCAATTTAGGATTTCCTTTATTTCAATAAAAGTCAAGTTTTCGAGAGTATTTTGGCAAGTGAACATTTTACAGGTGTTTAAACATAAATTGTAAAGTTAGGATTATATTAGGGATATTGTGTAAATAGTTTTAGAATGCAGGAAATGTGAAAAATTCATAAAAGGGTTATAATATGGACATATTAGGAATATTTCTCACATATTTTTGGATGCAACTCTGTGACAAACATAGTGATATAAGTTTAATAGCTAGAGCAATGCATAGAACATTTTAACATAAAGACATTCACAGTTATATACATTTTTATAGTGAAAATTCCAGTATGTGTGTTAAACGATGTGACTTTTTAATGCAACACTATATGATACAATGCATTTGAAATGAACAGTAAATATAATAAAGACAAGTATTACAAACCTCTAGCATAACATTTTGAGTTATAAAAACGTTTTTAAATATAAGTTATTTGCAATTTTAGATTTAAGTTTGGTTATGTTGTAATTTCTAGGTTTTTTGCACAAATTTATAGTTTTTTTATATTATTAGGCTTAAATTATATTCTTAAAGTAATTAATAGGAGTCCTTCCTCAGTATCTCATAGTTTTAAAAAGGATACAAAGCATTTCACCGCAAAATTTCGTGAAATATGAGGTGAATTTAGGATATTTTTACATACACTTAAAATCTCTTTAAATTCAAGATTTCAAGCTCTAAAAGTGTGTTTTCCTATGTAAAATTTTCCCAGGATTACGTTTATGTAATTAGATTAAGTGTAGCTTGTAAGTTTAGGTAGTTATAAACAAATTTAAATTAGATTAGGTGATTTCGTATATTATTTTTAGGAACCATATCTTGTTGGGTATCTTTTTATTCGAAATTTTATATAGTTTTCATTTCTGTCGTTAGTTTTTAAATCCGTTAGTATATAAGAAAGTTATGGCCAAATTTCTATTTTAGTCAAAATTATAAAATGTTTCAACCAATCAGAGCCTTAGTTACAAAGGTAGATTTGCTAAAAAAAAATTGAAGTTTTAGTAACAACCAAAAGGTTTAAAGGAATTGCCCTGGAAGTGCTGAGCTCTCTATAATTTGTTCAATTTTTAAAAAAAGGTTAAAGCAGTGTTGTGTATTTGTGTAATAAGTAAGTTTTTCTAACCTAATTTAATCATCGGAAAGAAAGTCATAAATAACGAAGAGAATATTCTAGAGCAATTGTTTTTATACCGGCATTAATTTAAATAGTTCGGTCTCCGATACCTGTTTGTTTTCGGAAAACTTTTTACGATTTAATTTGTGTAACGATTTTGTTGAAAGCTTTCGTTTTATCAAACTTGATTTGATTACGTTCTACCAAATTAAAATCGCATTCATTTGGTCATTTGTGTTTTATTTCTTGGTACAACTTCTTTTAAATAATTTACATTTGATCCGGCATCTAAAAATAAAAGTGAAATTAAAAAAATTTTGGACAACATTTAAACACTTTATAAACGATACCACTCAATAAGCATTAATTTATTTAAATAAAAAAATTACCAAGATAAAATTAGTGACTGGAGTGTTGCCGAATTGGAAGAAAACATTACTAGTTTTGGAAGTTAGTGTCATCGACAACCCGAGTACCTGTCAGCAGCAAATGGGTGTATGGTAGCAGCAAGAATCAAGTGGAAAGTGCCTGCATCAAATTGGAACAACTTGAAGACATCAGTTTGCATTTGGAACAGTATATGTGAGTCACATTTTCTTTATAGCCCTATTTATTGTGTACATTGTTGTGTTAAATTTCCTGCAAATATTTATTTATTGGGCATATGTATTGGTGTGGAATTTCAAACAATACTTGTATAAACACCTGTAAAGGAAACAAAATTTTAAATTATTTTCGTATTCTAAATTTAATTGTGAACGTAAACAGTAAATTTGCAAATCATTGTTTGACAATTTTGACATTTGTTAACTTCATTCAATAACGTTACTACGCATGCGTTGGAAGTGTAAATTATATTCAGACTTATTTCTTATACATATATAATAATTTCTATAAAGTGTAATTCATATAATTACATATAGAATAAATTTAATTTCCACTAAATACTTGATCCCTATCCCCAAATTGAGATTGAGCTAGTACGGTGCACACTTAATTAAAATTTAATCATATTATAATCATTATTATAAAATAATTTGATCCCTATCCCCATATTCCATTATTTAACGATTAAACATCACAAATTATATATATATATATATATATATATATATATATATATATATATATATATATATATTTTTCACAATTTACATTGATTCTGCTGCATCCCATTGGAAAATCTTGGTTAAAAGTCTTATTTTATATAAAAATGATTTTTATTTAAATACCATTTCTAGTGCCTCGATCAGCTAGAAATTTCATATCTAAACGACTAGTTTCCTTGAAAAATTTGAAAATAGTGTAGGCTAACAGGTCGTCATATATGTCCCAAAAGTTGATATGGATCTACGATTTTGCCATAACAGCCGCATGCCAAATTACATCACCCCAACTCAAACGGTAAGCCATAGAACGTGGGTATTAGATTCTAGACACCCGTATGTGTATGTATGTATGTATGTATGTATGTATTATATATATATATATATATATATATATATATATATATATATATATATATAGACACACACACACACACACACACACACACACACACACACACACACACACATAGTTTCAGCTTAGTTATCAGACTAAAAATTAAAAATCTGTAACAATTTAATAACATGCTAACAATAAACGTTAATTCTGTATTATAAGTGTTTTGTAACTGTGGTTTCATATTAGTTGAATTGATCGACCTATTTCCACAGTTTTTGCTTTTTGAGAGTGACGTTTCGGAAGCGTACTCTGCTTCCGTCATTAGGCTTAGTCCTCAGAAGGACTGTTTTCGCATTTGAGTCGAATTCATATGTTATGATTTATTCCCAAGCACTTGACTACTCTCAGATTCGAACATGGTACCTTTCACTTACTAGTCTGACACCTTTACCGCTGAGCCACTAAGTAATCCAATATATTTTTAGAACTTCGTGGTTGCACAGATGTTTATTGCGCATATTGCGTCGTAACCTATTGCAGGTGTATTGCCATTAAGCTCTTCGCGCATTATTGGAATCCGTATGGGTTTCATTTCGTTAAACATAAATAGAGCTATTGGTCTAGCGGTCAAATTATCGGACTGGTAATGTAAGCAATAAGAGTTCTAACCCCATCGGGCAAATTCATTTTATTTGTTAAAATTGTTTTTCAATTTTATTTTAATATGCATTAAATTTTAAAGTCGCGTACTTATTCCAAACGTGGTACAAACGTTAAACATTAGAAATTACTTATAAATGTATTTTGTTTTAAATACATGGCGTTGGATTTTACCTAAAAAGTGAAAATCCTCAAGAAATTTATTGTTATTTTTGATTTAGAGTAGAATTAAAGTGTTGAGAGACATGTAAAACATGAATTCAACAAGTTCCAGTTTTGCATTGTTCGTAGCTTTATTATGTAATTACATATCCTAGTACTTTTATAATATATATAATATATATATATATATATATATATATATATATATATATATATATATATATATATATATATATATATATATATATATATATATATATATACTGTAACGTGCCAATTTCTTGTCTGACGTTACCTTAATTTAAATTTTGAAATTTGCATTATTATTAATAAGTATATTTATATTACATTAGTATTTTAAGCATTTCTCTTTCCGTTCAATAATTAAATTTTTATATCGCAATATTTTCTTCCGTCTACATAATTACGAACGTCTCTGTATATATTTTAGACAATCAGTTTTAGTTCTATGCGCAGCGTAAGTTGAGCATACTTGATGCATTTCCTTTTACTATGCCGTGAGGTTCAGACGTTATCTTTTTAAGTTTTGCTTCCCTTTTATAAGGTATGTAAAGGCGTTTAATTACATTTTCTATATATTATATTTATTAGGAATTAGAAACAAGAAACAAGAAATAAGAATAGGAAACAAGAATAAGACTAAGAATACAGTTTATCTTCAAGAAAAAGCTTTTACTTTGGTAAATTTACGTATCATTGAGTGGCGTGGGTATGACGTCACGAACAGTTACTTTGTTAAAATGGCAGATTAATGCAATGTCATCTTTATGAACATGAATGGAGATACCTTTGTTTTGCATGAATCACATATGCTGTTATACATATTCTGCGTTCGTTATATCTTCAGTTGTTGTAGGGTCAATAACATTTGGTGCCAATATTTGAATGTTACCAAATGCTACCGTACGTCTATTTTTTTATGTTGAAGACAAAGGAAAGCTATAGTGCCTTCCCTTACGTTTATGTTTCGTTTATTTGTACGTTAATTACAAATGGAAGTTACCTTTATATCATCGTATATTTTGTCTTGGAATTGGAAATGATAATTCTCAAGCTACAGTTCGTTTAAGACGAGATTAAACTATTTGTACAAGTAAGTACTTATCCTTTTAGTGCAGTTAAGTAAATAACAAATCGGTTTGTGTTATTTTGATACGGTTAAAAGAAAAGGAACAGTTAGTCCTGTTTCTGAAATAAAAACATTTGAGTTCATAACCTATCACAACTGTAATTTGCTGACATTGGTCAATATACGTTTCATTATTGAATACCTACATTTTGAATAGATTTCATTTTGAATTCTAAGTATACATTGATTGTACGTTTATCTACTGTGTTTAATTTAGTGATTTTAAGATTGTAAGGTAGTACAAGAAGTACCGTTTAGTTATTTTATTCTGATATTAATCAGACATTTTGCTTTATTAAATATACATATAACTACAGATGTTTAGTGCTTATTCAGATTACCTATTATGTTCCGAGATACAACCTTTCTCAATTTTTGTTGTATTTTATTTATTAAACCTAGAAATTGAGTGGTGCCCTATTTTTTTATTTTTATTTGTTATAAGTTGGCGGCCAACGTGGGGCTCTGATGTAGTTGTAGTCAGTATTTGCATTACATTTACAGTGTATATTAAATTTCTCTTTTGTGCATTATACGTTTACATTTACAGTATATATTTAAATATTGAATTTTGATTTTGTGTATTGTAAGTTTTCATTGAGAGGATTTATATTTATATAAGTTGTGCTATATCTTAGGTTTACATTTATTGTGTGTTTATGTTTTTGTATTTTTGTGAATTTTTCGTACCTATAATTCAAAATGAATGCTCAACATTTAAAGAAGTATGAAGTTGTTTCAGAATTACTTTCTCGTGGAATTAAACCTTGTTTAACTCAGGATCAGTATAGAACTCAAACGTAGAATTTTAGCAACAAAAAAAAATTTACCTTGTGAAAAATTTATTATACCTTCAGATTTAAATTTAGAAATTACAGAAATTCAAAAGACTTTTGATGAAATTTTTAAAGCTTTGAGTAATAATTTTACCTCCTACAGTTAACGATTGTTTAAGATTTAAGTCACGTTTAATACATTTAAAGAGACGAATATATTGTTGTCCATTTAATGACGATACGAATTCAAGTAAAGAGAAGTTCATTTCAGATTTGTCTTTAATTGAAGGTATTTTGTTAGAACGTACAGATGTAAACAAATCTACAGATGCTACAGTTACAGTTCATGATAATTTTTAGTTTCGTTTAGTCCAAAACAAATTCCAGTGTATAAGTGGGAATTAAATTTTCAGAAACTATCTCCTCTCGTTTATGAACTCCAAGATTTGAAGGAAAGAATGTTGGTCAGTTCCATGTCAAAGATTTGAAACCCAATTTTTCCAGTTTTGAATAAGTTTGTATATAGGCAAATATGGTTTATTATACGTAGGTTAGGTTATACATTTTATTTATAGTTAATTGTTCATTTTAGTTTAGTTCAGTTTCAATTGTCTCGTCCTGTTTAGTATTATTTTGGTTAATATTGTTACAGTTTGGTTGTGAGTGTGTCTGTGTTAAGCAAATGTAGTAAGGTTGTTGTATGTATGGGTGATAATAGTAATTCAATCTGGATCGTAACTATTCGAACAATTTGTGGCTTAGTTTAGGATTCCTCCGGGTCTTATTCATTTTTTATTGTTTTTTGTGACTGACTGGCATATATATATATATATATATATATATATATATATATATATATATATATATATATATATATATATATATATATATATATATATATATATATATATATATAAATAGGAGGATATCTCCTTACACAATAGGGATAGAAAAAGGTTTACATACAAAAGTTTTTCAGTAATCAAATTCGCATTTAAAGAAAATATTTCGTTCATACAGGGCGTCTCATATGAACTGGAGAGCATGCAACTTCATTTTTTAAATAGGGCACCCTGTATTTTATTACATTTTCTGATTTTTCTATAAATTCTGAATCGGTTTTATTAAGGTCTATTATCATCTAAAATTAATAGTTTTTGAGATATTTAACGTTTTTAAAAATCACTATTTTCACGTGTCATTGACAAAGGGCATACTTTTTATTTGATATCCTTAAAGAAAATATTTTGCATGTCACTAGTGCATAGACACACTTACTTTGTGTGCCCATAAAAATTTTAAAATATTATACAAGGTGTTGCCAAAACTATTCAGAACATCATAACCTTCAAAACACAATATCTCAATTTTTTAAATGGAACGACTTATGTTTTTACGGAAAAACGTTAAGTAATAAGCTAACTTTTTATAAAACATGTCCTATACCTATCCTTCATTGTTATTGAGTTATTTTAGTTTTCAAAATCTATTTTTAAAATGCACACCTCAATTTCAAAAATTTATATTAGTTGGCCATGTTTGTTGTGGAAACATTAATAAACAAATGTTTGTTTGACACTGACAGTTTAAAACTTCAATTTAAACAATATTGAAAAATGTGAAAAATAATTTTATTGGCGTAAAACTTCGTTAATTCTATCTAATAATACTAAATAACAAGTAAACAAAAGATGCAAAAAACAATTTAAGTTAGATATTTTAGAACAATATAACTAAAAATCATAAAATATCATAAAATAACTAAAAATATTGTTCTATGTGTCAGCCCTGATGTTCCTCACACAAACGCATTCTTTCAACAAAAGAATTGCTTACTTTTGAAGCACTTCTCTATTTATGCCTTGAAAAACATTTATTATTCTTTCTTTCATGTTTTCCTATGTTGTGGGAGGTATTTGGTAAACTTAATTTTTACAAATCCCACAAAAAAGTATTGTAAGATTCGGGATCTAGGTGACCAAGAAATTGGCCCTCTCCTGCCAATTCATTTATTTGAAAATTGCAAATTTAGATGATTATGCACAATACCACTAAAATGGGCAGACGCTCCATCCAATTGAATCCACAGTTGCCGTAAAACTTGAAGCGGTAAATCATCAAGGTAATCTTGTAAATCGTTTTCCAAAAACGTTAAGTATCCATGTTGATGGTCTAATGGCATCACGTATCTTGGATTTGTATCACTATAATAATGGAAATTATGACGATTTACAAATCCATTTTTTGGAAGGTAGCTTCGTCAATAAATAATACGTAATCAAAGAAGTCCTGTTTTTCCTCTATTTTATTTAATGCGCAAAGGCAGAACTTTCTCCTATATATATATATATATATATATATATATATATATATATATATATATATATATATATATATTTTACAATTACATAGACAACTCGTATCTACAACGTCCGGATTTCTTTAGGTTTTCTTCCTGCGATTGCTATTATCATCCTACATTCTTGTAGAGATCGCTGTAACCATTCTACAAACTATATCTGGTGAACGATCCTTCGAGTTATGCTATTATCATATTAATGGTCTCCTAACTAGTTTTATGTTTAATATAACACTCAGTTCAGTAATTATACCCAGGCAATATACTGGTGAGTTCGTTTTACTATATTTTTCCTTCTACTTCGGGAAGAAGCTCTCACTTTGTGAACAATTGCTGTGATCCTTGATCGAGTGTTTTAAGAAAGTTATTTGCTACTATAACGAATTTACCATCACCAAGATAATATTGCATTTGTTGGATTGGTGTTTGTGCCGATTATTGTTGAACATTTAACGGTAGCACAGTAAACTAGATTAGATATCTATAAAAATAAAGGTTATAACAACAATTATTAAATGGCGTCAAATTGTAACATTAAAAGCGGCTGCTAAAGTATAAACACTAAAACTGGGCCAACTTATAACATTAAAACAAAAGCGATGATGTAATAAACAATTTGTAATTGATCGAATGATCTTAATTAATATAACAAATTACAAAATAATAATCGCTACTGCCGTCGGCTCAATCGGAAGAAGAAACAGGAGAGTTCAAATATACTGAGTTTAATTAACGTACCTGAAATACTTCGTGCTTCTCATCTGCTTAATTATTTTCACTTATACTTAATTAATAAGAAAAATATGTAATGTAAATAAAAAACAATAAAATGGTACCTCGGCGCCAAGCTATTTTTAAAAATACGTTACGTTATTGGAACAGCTAAACCAAGTTTATTAATAATAATACAACATTAATCAAAATTAAAATAAAATTACAAGACACACTAAAGTTTATTTAATATCCAATTGTAATGGAAAAGTCTTAAATCTATTCGTTAATTACTAAAAAATCATACCTTTAAACAGTTCTGTATATGTATTAATTACCACTGGTGACACATGAAACGGAACGGTCAACTAGATGAAATAATTATAGCATCATTGAGGTGCAATCTCCAGATCTAAGGTTACCAGCCACTCCCCAATGGAATTATCTTGATAATTTATTCTTAATAATTTGAATCCATAACAATCAATGCATTACTTTGAAGTTTTTAGTATGTAAAAATTGCGATTTATGATGTAAACCAAATAAAATAAGGTAGTTAAAAATGGTACTTTAAAAGTAAAAATTAAAAATTAATTTTATTACAATTAAAAATATATGCATTATTAAAGTATGCACAAGGTGTAAACGTATAATATATAAAAGTGTTACAAAGTAAGTAAAAGTGAGTAATTAAAAGTGCCGAAAAAAAGGCTTTAGTTTTAACTATAATGAGAAAAAATAACTTACCATCTGCCGATGGCACTTTACACAAATATTTAGGAAAATTCCACAACTACATGCTGCATGATATTACATTTAGCAACAAGTGAATTGAAAAAACTTTCAGAATAACTCAAATGAGTATTTCGTAAAGTCTTCACGCGTTGCGCGGATACACTACTATAAATCCAATTTTTAAGAAAGGAACTATAACTATTTATGTAATATTACACCCAAAAGATATGTTCTAGGAAATGCAAATTAAGTTGCCATTCTCAATTCTACATATTAATAATTAAAACTTTTCTAATATTACGCCAAATAAATGAACGTTTCTTAAATTAATGTACTTTTTAATACAACCACAAAAAAGGTTGTTACAAGGTTATGTCAGCTTTAATAAAAATTCTATTAACATACTTACAAAATTGCTCCTGCTTGTAATTGTTAACTTTAACTTCAACCTTTGACGATTTTCATCTTACTTTGACACAAAAAATTGGTAGCATACTTAAACAGATGTTATATGCTGTAACTACTGCTTTTGAAATTGTCGGCTGTTTAAAGTAAAGTATTTGAACTTTGAATTTACCTAAATAAGATTCACTATACAGAGTGATTCATGATATATATTAACATGTGTACTTCTACGAACTACAATACTAATATATAGGGTTGCTATTATATAACTTTTAGATTTGTGTTTAAATCCTTGATGATAAATCGTTGCTGTATGTTCTGTACTTCACTTGTTAGTATATTTACTTATACTATAATTAAATGTGTTAGCGAACGCTATCATAACAAGGAAGCTATTCAATTTCAAACCCACGCATCCAAGCGACCAACCGACCGGCTGAGCTTGATTAATTCCTTAATTTATATTATAGCACAGTTTCTCCGTTTTCTCCGAAATCCTTTTGTACACGTAACAACATAAAATGTGTTTTTAAATAAAACGCACCTGTTCGAGCATTCTTGACAAATAAACTTGGTTTTAATTTAAATGAATTTGTCCGTTACTTTTGGCTAAGCTAGTGCAGTATGGGCAGAAAGTTGTAAGTGGCAGTATAAACAATCGATAATCGGTTAATTAATTTAATTAAATAATTGGGTTATTTTATTAATCGAAAATATAATAATGCATTAATCAAATAATCGAAAAATCAGATGATCGATTAATGAAATAATTGATTTATCAAATAATCGATTATTTTGAATTTTAACCCGTTTAATAAATTATAATCTGTTTAAAATCGGTTCTCCCATCCCTAATCAATACTCTTTGAAATACAAAGTACTACGCGAATTAATTGTTTTGAATGTATGAAAAATGTTATAGTTACCAGGAAATGTATCATTAACATCACGTCAAGTTACAGTAGTGAATTTATGTAAAACTCAAAATTTGTACTTATTTAGGTATGAACAAATCTAATATTTTTTACATCCAGGACATTTATTTAAATCTGCAGTATACGGGGCAAATACCATGACGGTAATACCTGTGAGGTCGGTTAAATTAGAAAAAATTGATGATTTTCAACAAAACGGGCAGCAGTACACCGCTGCCGCCGATGTATTCATTTTATAAACTACTTTAAGCCACATTATTGGATGATAACAATGGACCTATAAACTGGCCTCCACGTTCGCGGGATCTCAGCCCTACTGAGTTCTCCATATGAGGTATTAATACAGATAAGGTGTACGAAACGGGTCGGGGAAAATTCTTCAAAAAAAATTATTCGACGGAAAGTAACTTTTCTTCGAAGAAAATTCTTCGAAAGGAAGGATTCTTCGAAGTTGTTACTATTTTCCGAATGAAAATGCTAACAAATAAGTTGATCTTTTATTATGTTTAAGTCTTTAATATTTTTATCACAAATACAAAAAAAAGAAAACTAATATAAAATATAAGGTAGATAAAATGTTATATGCATTTGTATCAATACAATATTTAGTATAAAATATTGTGTGAAATTCCACGGATATGTTGTAATGTATTGGCAGCAAAATCGTAGTTGGCCACTAGGCGTTTAAAGTTAAATTCAGCTCCCCGCATTTATGTAATTTTAATGTAAAGCAATTAGTAAGCACCTAACATTAATGCTTAACGATAAACATTCTAACAATTTTATATTTCAGAATTTTTCAAAGGATTGTTTGTCGAAGAATTGGTTTGTCGAAGAACTCAGTTTTCGAATAATCGGTTTCGAAGAATTTTCCTTCGAAAAATGTCATCGAGGAGTATAAAACAACATCCGTGATTTGGAGGATTTACTTTTTAAAATACGGCAGACACGCTGCAAAATTTCCTAGCGATATTACATAACATTCAATAGAGGGTAGTAAAATGCTCAGATGTATTTGAGAACTAATCAGGGTCATTATAAGTAAATTGAATGAATAATATTGTGCAATAAATAGTTTTGTCATTAGTTTTAAGAACCTTTTCAGGATGTTGCGCGTTCTTTATGATCTATTACGTTAACTGTATGTTGTATTTAGCTATAGTTAATATGAATTATAATACGATTTCAAATGTTAAATTCACATTTTTTCACTTCTGGACATAAAAGCGCAAGTTTAATATGTTTCTACAAAAAAGCTAAACAAATGATACAGGACCGTACTGAAGGCGCAATACCAAAAAATACAATATATTTTTTAAGGCGAACCATCGAAAAATGTAAAATTAAGTTCCCTTTACTACGGTAATTTAAAAAAACCAGGTCAGTATTAAAAAAAACAGCTGGCATTGATTTCTCAGGCGACAAACGTAATACGCTTTGTTGTGTATACATTGAAATACTAACAAATGTATGTTGATCAGATTGATGGTTTTCGAAGTAGCATTGACTACAAATTTTGCCCGTTTTCACATCTTCCCTAATATCTGACAATTTGGCAACTCTGTAAACAGCATATTAAAAGGCTTCAAAGTAACAACTTTTTTCTAATTTAACCGACCTCGCTAGTCATACCGTTGCAAAGATAGCAATAGTGACCCATGACATTTGGACCACCCCGTATATTTAAATCTCACTGAAATTAGTCAAAGAAGAATTCCATTTGAAGTTTGCAACTGATTGCAGACCTTTCAAGTCTCAAATCAACAGGCTTTTGTTACATTTCTTTTCAATTCAAATTAATCACATTAACGTAAAATCAATGTGTAAATATATGCACACTTGTTTTAATGAATTTTATATTGAAGTTTTAAATCCATAGGGCAAACTGCGTTATACTTTCAAATGATTTATTGTATTTCTAACCAAAATTAAAACATTGACCTATAAAAATCTTATAACCCTTTAAGATATTATACCTTCGTGTTCTATCGCTATACGTATTTACGAAAACAAATGGCATAGAGATAATCGTTTAATAAAGAATGGAATAAGATTACCGAAAACTTAATGAATTCCCTAAACGAAGTATATAAAAATACTGTTAGCATCTGAATTTTAATCCTTGTAAATTACGATATCTAAGCAAATACTTTTAAACATAAAATCATTTTATATTTAATATCAATTAACTGCAATAATAATTCTAATCTACTGTACGAATAATCAAAGATATACGAAATGTAAAGAAAATATTAGAAAAAGGAAGTCACGTTACGTATACAGGGTGTCTCAGCGAAACTGATCATTACAACTTTATGGGGTTGTGGCCATAATAAAACCTTGAAAACTTAGGGATAAAATTTATTTTCCGAAATCTTGACAGCTGGTTGACGTTTACAAAATGGTCTGTAACACCTGTTTGGATAGAGATAAAAAGTTAAAATCCGATTAAGTTTGTGATTTAAAGATGCTTCTATCGTAGGCATTTCTACCTTCCAACCTACATATACATATGTACGTATAGAAGGTTATGCAATCGACTTTACACTATCACGAAATTAATTTATTAACTCATTTTACAACTTTTGGCCAAGTTTCGCGAAGATCGACCATCATGTCTGGATGTGTGTTTCCGTGTGCGTGTGTGCGTGTGTACGTGCGTGCGTGTGTGCGTGTGTGCGTATGTGCGTATGTGCGTGTGCCTGTGTGCGTGTGTGTGTGTGTGCGTGTGTGTGTGTGCGTGTGGTGTGGTCGTGTGTGCTGTGCGTGTGTGGTGCGTGTGCGGTGTGCGTGTGATGTGCTGTGAGTGTGTGCGTTGTGTGCGTGTGTGCGTGTGTGGTGTGCGTGTGTGCGTGGTGGTGTGCGTGTGTGCGTGTGTGCGTGTGTGTGCTGTGTGCGTGTGTGCTGTTGTGTTGCGTGTGTGTGCGTGTGTGCGTATGTGTGCGTGTGTGTTGTGCGTGTGTGCGTTGTGCGTGTGTGTGTGCGTGTGTGTGTGTCGTGTGTGTGTGTGTGCTGTGTGCGTGTGTGTGTGTGTGCGTGTTGCGTGTTGTGCGTGTGTGCGTGTGTATGCTGTGTGTGTCGTGGTGTGCGTGATGTGCGTGTGTGCGTTTGTGCGTGTGTGCGTATGGGCTGCGTGTGCCTGTGTGCGTGTGTGCGTGTGTCGCGTTTGTGCGTTGAGTGTGCATGGTGCGTGTGTCGTTGTTGTGTTGTGTGTGTGTGTGTGTGTGTGTGTGCTGTGTGTGTGTGTGGTGATGTGTTGCGTGTGGTGCGTGCGTGTGCGTGTGCTGTGCGTGTGTGCGTTTGTGCGTGTGTGCGTTGTGTGCTGTGTGCGTGTGTGCGTGTGTGCTGCGTGTGCGCGTTTGTGCGTGATGACGTGGTGCGTGTCGTGTGCGTGTGTGTGGTGTGCGTTGTGTGTGTGCTGTGTTCGTGTGTGTGTGTGTGTGTGTGTGTGTGTGTGTGTGTGCTGTGTGCGTGTGCGCTGTGGTGTGCTGTGTCGTTACGCTGTTGCGTGCGTGTGCGTGTGCGTGTGTGCGTTGTGTGGTGTGTTGGGGCGTGTGCTGTGTGCTGTGTGTGCGTGTGCGTGTGCTGTGTGTGCGTGTGTGTGTGTGTGTGTTTGCGTGTTGGTGTGTGCTGTGTGTGTGTGCTGTGTGTGTGTGTGCGTTGACTGTGTGGCGTGTGGCATGTGTGCTGTGTTTGTGTGTGCGCTTTGTGGTATGTGTGTGTGTGTGTGTTGTGTGTAGTGATGTGTGTTGTGTGTGTGTGTGTGTGTGTGTGTGTGTGTGTGTGCGTGCTGTGCGTGTGCGTGTGCGTGTATGCGTGTGTCGTATGTGTGTGGGTGTGCGTGGTGTGCGTGTGTGCTGTGTGTGTGTGTGCGGTGTGGTGGAGTGCAGTGTGTGCGTGTGGTGTGCGGTGTGCGTGTATGCGTGTGCGTATCTGCGTGTGTGCGTGTGTGTGTGCGTGTGTGTGTGTGTGTGTGTGTGCGAGTGTGAGTAGGTGTGGTGTGCGTGTGTCGTTGTGCGTGTGTGCGTGTGTGCGTAGTGCGTGTGTGCTGTGTGCGTTGTGTGTGTGTGTGTTTGTGTGTTTGTGTTTTGCGTGTGTGGCATGTGTGCAGTGTGTGTCGTGTGCGTGTGTTTGTGCGTGTGTGCATATGGGTGTGTGCCTGTGTGCGTGTGTGCGTGTGCTGTGCGTGTGCGTCTGTGCAGCTGGCGTGGCGGTGGTGGTGTGTGCATGTGCATGTGTCATGTGTGCGTGTGTGCGTGTTGCGTGTGTGTGTGTGTGGATGTGTGCCTGTTGCGTGTGCTGTGTGCGGTGCTGTGTGCGTGTGCGCATGCGCGTGCGCGTGTGCGTGTTTGTGTGTGTGTGTGTGTGTGTGTGTGTGTGTGTGTGTGTGCGTGTATGCGCGTGTGTGTGTGTGTGTTGTGTGTTTGTGTGTTTGCGTGTGTGCGTGTGTGCATGTGTGCATGTGTGCGTGTGTACGTGTGTCGTGTGTGTTTGTGCGTGTGTGCATATGGGTGTGTGTGCCTGTGTGCGTGTGTGCCTGTGTGCGTGTGCCTGTGTGCGTGTGTGCCTGTGTGCGTGTGTGCGTCTGTGCGCATGCGCGTGTGCGCGTGTGCGTGTGTGTCGTGTGCATGTGTGCACGTGTGCGTGTGTGCGTGTGTGCGTTTGTGCGTGTGTGCATATGGGTGTGTGTGCCTGTGTGCGTGTGTGCCTGTGTGCGTGTGTGCGCGTCTGTGCGCATGAGCGTGTGCGCTGTGCGTGTGTTGTGTGTGTGTGTGTGTGTGTGTGTGTGTGAGTGTGGTGTGTTTGTGCTTGTGTGTTTGCGTGTGTGCGTGTGCATGTATGCATGTGCGTGTGTACGTGTGTGCGTGTGTACGTGTGCGTGTGTGTTTGTGCGTGTGTGCATATGGGTGTGTGTGCCTGTGTGCGTGTGTGCCTGTGTGCGTGTGTGCGTCTGTGCGCATGCGCGTGTGCGTGTGTGGTGTGTGCGTGTGTGCATGTGTGCACGTGTGCGTGTGCGTGTGTGCGTTTGTGCGTGTGTGCATATGGGTGTGTGTGCCTGTGTGCGTGTGTGCCTGTGTGCGTGTGTGCGCGTCTGTGCGCATGAGCGTGTGCGCGTTTGCGTGTGTTGTGTGTGTGTGTGTGTGTGTGTGTGTGTGTGAGTGTGAGTGTGTGTGTGTGTGTGTGTGTGTGTGTGTGTGTGTGTGTGTGTGTGTGTGTGTGTGTGTGTCTGGGTGTGGATGTTTTGTTGTATCCAAAACGAAAACGTTACTTAAAATATTATAGTTAAGTTTGTTTTCATTTGGCTTAGACTTGATTAGAACACAGCGGCGGTGAGAGGGGTTTATTAGGGGCAGTTTATGCTTTTTATCAAATATTTCTAAAACAGCTGCATATTTCAAAGATATAAAAATACCTTTATATAGACTTTTTAACATATTGATTAATTATGATCCATGCAATTTTTTAATTTAGTTAGTTAAAATTTTTCGTTATCTGAATAACGATTAATTCTTTAATACAAGGAGTAGACGTATTGATTAAAGAAAATTTAATTTTACATAAATTTTCCTAATAAAGTTTTTTAATTTAACGCAAGGTAAGAAATAATTAATTAAATATGAATGAAAATGTTTATATTGCATTATTGATATCTTATAGAAGCGGGCCGCTTTGGAATTCTTCTGACAGATTATTTTTTGTTTTACAATGTTACCTGTTTTAGTTATGAACGTATAAAAAAGAGGTTGCATAGTTACCCTAAAATAGTATATAATATACCGCGGGTATGAAGGTAATGAAGAAGTTATGACTCGACCATAATTTTTCTGAGGGATTAAAAGTGTTTCAGTCGCAAGGTATATACGATATTTTTCGTACTTCCGAAACTGAAACTGTATACATCATAATATAAAAACTACATTTAAACAGCTATAGAAACGCAGATAATTATTAAGTCCTAAGTGGAACGCTTACCAATGCGGCCACTGTTGCGGTAGTGTCTATGTTCTCTCGAAATGTCAGTGCTACGTTATTTAGCATAATTTGGCAACATTGTCATATGATTGTCATTGTCCTGTCCTGTGTGACATAAGCTCTGTGATGAGTGAAGAAAGTTTATCTAAAATTGATAAAAAAAAGCAGCAGTGGTAAGTGAAGAATTATTACCACCAAAGTCTAAGAAAATGTACGATGCATTTAAAAAGTTGTGCCGCATGAAAAAAACCTACACAAAATGCTTTACTAGTTTACATAGCTGAAAAATCAAAAGTTCTTTGTGCCTCAACCCTCTGGGCACATTACTCAATGCTGAAATATGTATGTATGTATTAGATAAAATATCGATATAAGTAAATTTCCGAAATTATTAGCTTTTTTGAAGAGAAGAAATGAGGGATTTAAGACAATAAAGTTAACAATTCTCACGTCTGAGCTGGTAGATCAGTTTCTACGACGAGAGGCTCTGGATGATAAATATTTAATGGTTAAGGTTTTTTTTTGTTAGTATACTCATGCTTATGGTTAGTATTTACTTATTTATAGCTTATTCTAATTATTGTATTTCAGAATACATTTTTCATAATGCTGTAAATCCAAACAGCGAAACGTAAAACAAAGATTTTGCATTTAATTAACTGAACGATTCAATACTAAATTATAATAATGATTTATTTTAACATTCGAACGATGTTAGAATAACAATTGTTATTCTAATTTCCGTTCGTTTAAAATATATATATATATATATATATAATATATATAATATATATATATATATATATATATATATATATATATATATATAAATCTATTAAAATCATTTTCAAGAAGCTAAAATATGAAATAAGCAGAAAATTACAAACATTAATAAAGTATTGCTACTTACAGAACAGCTTGATTAAACGTTAACTACAATTAATAATACAAAGAAGAGTGTCAAATACAAAGGTAAAGTAAATCAACATTAATAAATTTAAAGTTACCTAAAACTACCAAAACCGTTCGTTGACATTTGCATTGTACTTTATGGTGTTGACAACGTCATACTCAATCCAATTCAAATAATAAACAAACAAGTGTGCAACAACATATAAACAATACCAACGGGAACTTAACCATTGGCTAGTTTGTCCTATATATGTAAGATTATATTGGCACTAAACACTATATACTATATCACTAAAAAGTAATTTAGGAGTTTTATCTTTTAGTTTAGTGAATAAGTTTCCAACAGATTTAACATATGAGTTGGCTATGAAAATGTAAGGTTGTTTAAGAACTTTTGTTGAAAGTGGAGTTAACTGGTAAATAAAATGCAGTTTTCTGTATTTAATCTCTACATTCTTCCTGGTTTTTGAAAATTGAGCTGATGACTCAAAATAAGATTATTTAATAATGGTTTAGGATATCCATTATTAAAAAATATCAATAATGGCTTAAATAATTATTAATTTTATTATAATAGTATATACTAGGGGATAGGGTTCAATATTGAATTTCGTTGGCAAACCAAAATATAACTATTTAACTTTTTAATTATTATTATTTAATTGAAATGTTCTCGTGAAATCATAAAATTTTTATTTCACACCCGGAAATGTTCATGTTAATAATTTAATTGTAATTTGAAATTATATGTTTCACCGTGTAACAGGCTTGTACGGAATTTGCAAAATGTACGCATGCGTTGCGTCCTTGCTCAATTAAAACATGTGCTGCCTGTCAAAAATTTCACCAACGATCTATTACTTAGTGAGTACAATTTTGATTTTCTTTATTTTAAAATTATTATATTTATGGTTACACCTGTTCATTACCTTTCCAGTAAATTGATACACGCCGTCGCAAAACAAATATATACAAATTCTAAAAACAACACACAAATACTGAACATTAAAAGAATAATCAATGCAATCGGTTGGGTTATGATAGCAAAATAAACTCACATGTGTTGTTGTAATCTCCAATAAATGGTCACTTTAAGCTTGTTCCATGTTACCATTGGATGTAAGCTTCGTTTCATCTAACGATGATACTGCCTTCCTATTGCAAATGGTACTGCTTAATTTCCATAAATTCATCCAGCTTGACTAACTTGTGATCAATCTTCTTTGTGGATACTACGTTGCACTTAGGTAATATGATCATTTACTACTAAAAAATGCACATCAACCGATCTTGATACAAGATTTCGAAATGAAACAATACAATAATGTCGAAAAATTATAAACGGTAACCTTAGTTTTAAAATTTGTTACTGGTTATATCGATTGTTTCTGAAATCTCAAACT
>JARFJB010001270.1:2137408-2239908 GCA_036346205.1 Vesta saturnalis
GTACAGTAATTTTTTTTTTTAATGTGAAAATTTTGATGAAATTTCTGTACATGCTATACATTCTTTTCTAATTAATCCACTTTTTGTATTCAACCCATGTGCGTTTTTTTCGTGAAAACGATCGCATACTTTTAGAACAGAGATAAAAAAATATTAACCACAAAGCTCAAGCGTTTTGAAACGAGTATGTAATTTTCAATAATTTTTTTATTTACTTTAGAGTTTTCATTTATGTAATTTTAAGAAAATCACACATTAGTATAATACAAGTGAAACAAAAGTGTATTGTTATAATTAATTCTTTACACGGTGTTTAGCTCTGGCACCATCGGATTTGTTTAACCGAGATTTCCTAAGACATGAATCTGACGTTTACTCCTATGCACTGCAACGTTATTGAACTTAAATATAAAATTACAAAGTATTGTATTTCAGTGTCTCTGAGTTTCTCAGATTCACACCCGTAATTATAAAGATCATACATCTGGACTGAGAAATAGAAAACTGCATCATTTTATACTATTTAAATTGAGTTGTGTACGGGGTGGCCAACTAAGAATGCGAGGTACTGTATCTGGGAAACTATACATCGTAGAGGCTTGTAGAAAAAAAATTATTACTAAAACGGCCAATACAAAATCCTGGTAAATGGCCGCCAAAAATGTGATGGTTCTGTGAATTCTGCTGTATTAACCTAATAAAAAAATAACTGATCTTTGAAGTCGAGGATAATCTGACCTTTTTTTGTTTGGCACTTTTTGACGTATCTATAAAAATAAAGTGGTAGGGGGTATGCAAAAGTTTCCTTAAATCACCCCCTGTATCTTCGAAACGGCTAAGTCGATTTTAACAAACTTGGGCGCGTTGAAATGGGCTATTCTTGGGCTACAAATGTTATAATATTTGAAGTTTTGTTAGTTTCACATGTCGTCGCTAGAGGGCTTTGTTAGACATTCCGCCAGAAACGGTAAATTTTCGCAAAAAAAATTAAACGCATTGGTATGACTTTTTTTCATGAACAAGTAGCTAAATGATGCCTAAACAAGCTCGCGAAAACCGCATCTCGATATCTTGTTCCTAACCTAAAATATCGGCCAAAGAAAGCTTTATACGGAAATCCCTTACATTTTTTTTTTTTACTATGTTATTCTGGAATTGTTTCTATTATGTAAGTTGTGGTCCTAAAAAGGACCGATTTAAAGGAGGAAGGTATTTAATGCCCCCGTAAATGCTCGAAATGCTGACCATCACTCTGTGCATTGCTGAGGCCTCTTATGGGTAGATAAAACTGCAGCTTCAATTTCGGCTCTGAACAGGTTATCTAGAAATTGCGATTTTAAATGTTTGTAAATTTATACACCAGAATAAAATCGCCCTTTTTGAAATTACTACGGGCAAGTAACCAATGCTAAAAGTTATACCAAAGGTCTATCTTTGGTTTGTTTAAATGCATACTAACTATGGATATATACGAAAAATAGAAGCAGGCAATGGAAACATATACCTAAACAAAACATACATAATCCTCAAATTGTCAATAGTTGTCAATACTTTCGCGTTACTTTGAGCAATTTTTGTGCTTTCAAAATGCGTTTTACGAATAATGAAGCTGTCGATATGCTTACGGTTTATTTTGAATGTCTTCAGAAGGCCGCAGTTGCTAAAAGAGTTTACGCGGCTAATTATCCAAATCGGCGTCCTTGTGATGTAAGAGTGTTTCTCCGATTAGTGGCGAGCTTACGAGCCAATGGTAGTTTTCGGCCAACGTTTCAACGGCAAAGAATTGGAAGAACACAAGAAAATATTAACCGTGTACTGGGCTATATTGAAGGAAATTCGCAAGTTAGCACAAGAGCATTATCCACTGAGTTGGGCGTATTACGGACAACGGTTCAAAATATTTTGAAGGACCATAGGTAAGTTCTAATGGCCATGTTGTTTCGCATCAGGCCTTGAAAGAGGAAGATTTTGATCGAAGGTTAGACTGTTGCCATTGGATGTTAGGCATGATAAGCGAAAATAGAGAATTTTTATTTCGAATTCTTTGGACCGATGAAGCCACCTTCAGTGGTGACGGAGAGTCAATCTGCACAATATGAATTATTGGTCTGCAGAAAATCCCCGAGAGCCGAAATTGAAGCTGCAGTTTTGTCTAGTCATGAGAGGCTTCAGCAATGCATAAAGCGTGACGATCAGCATTTCGAGCATTTACGATGGCATTAAAACCTTCCTCCTTTAAATCGGTCCTTTTAGGGCCACAACTTACATAATAGAAACAATTCCAGAAAAATATAATTAAAAAAATTAAAATGTAAGGTATTTTCTTTGGCCGATATTTTAGGTTAGGAACAAGATATCGAGATGCGATTTTGCGAGGTTGTTTAGGCATCATTTAGCTACTTGTTCATTAAAAAAGTCATACCAATGCATTTAATTTTTTGCGAAAATTAACCGTTTCTATCGGAATGTCGAACAAAGCCCTCTAGCGACGCCATGTGAAACTAACAAAACTTCAAATATTATAACGTTTGTAGCCCAAAATAGCACATTTCAACGCACCCAAGTTTGCTAAAATCGACTTAGCTGTTTCGAAGATACAGGCGGTGATTTAAGGAAACCTTTGAATACCCCCACCACTTTATTTTTATAGATACGTCGAAAAGTGCCAAACAAAAAAGTTCAGATTATCCTCGAATTTAAAGATGTTATTTTTTTATTAGGTTAATATAGCAGAATTCACAGAAACATCACATTTTTAGATTCAAAATTGCAGTTACGCACCCTAGCGGCCATTTCAGAAACTATCAGAAAATATTTTCCAGGCTTCTGTATTGGCCGTTTTAGAAATAACTTTTTTTTTGCGCAAGCCTCTACGATGGATAGTTTCGCAGATACAGTACCTCGCATTCTTAGTTGTCCACCCTGTACAATAATACAGAATTCTAGACTTTCTTGTTCTTGTATAATAAGTGCGTGAATCAATAGGGTGCCTTATGAAGAATTCAATGAAATGTTAAATTAGAGTTAATGCGATTAACATATTCTTAACAAATAATTACTAACACTTAATTCTGATTAAAGTATTTCATCAGAATCTTTATATACAGACTTCCATAAAAATTGCAACACCTAGAATTTGTTGAACGATTTTATTGACATTTTCGTCAACGATGTTTTTCATTAGAACAAATCTAGTCAGTAGTTTTTTTTTGATTTTTTCCTTTGCACTTAATAACAATAAATTTGAAGAAATAATAATTTTGCGAATTGTTTGTTCACAATTTCGTTTGAACTTGGGAACAATGCCAAGAGTATGTCAACATCAACATTTTTTCCAATTGACTGATTTAGAACGTGGCCGCATTATTGGCATGAGAGAGGCCGGACTTTAGCTAAGAGAAATTTCTCGTCGTGTCAACCGAAATGATACAACGGTATTGAGATGTTGTTCCAAATGGTCCGAGGAAGGGGTGTAACAACGTCGCCCTGGATCTGGACGTCCCCGCAGGACTACAGATCGCGAAGAACGTCGCTTAAGACTTTTGGCCACAAAAGACAGATTTTCAACAACTCGATCGATTGCAAATGATTGTATGAGAGGTGTAGGACCCATAATGTCAATGTCATCTGTTTATCGCCGGATAAGGTCTTATGGGCTGCGTTCATATCGTCCATTTTTATGTCTTCCTCTTACACCACTTAACCGTCTACGTAGGCTAGAATGGAGCAACGAAAGAGCGAATTGGAAGCAAGAACGGCATTGAATTGTGTGACGAGTCCCGATTTTGCTTGTGGGCCCATGATGGTTGTAGGAGGGTCAGACGGATGCGTGGAGAACGTAAAAATCCAAAATTTTTTGTGGAACGCAACACAGCCCTCACACAAGGAGTGATGGTATGGGTACAATACGTTACGGTAGCAGATCACCCTTGGTCTTCATTGATGGCAACTTAAACGCCGCTGGTTATATTGCCAATGTGCTAGAAACCGTTGCGCTTCCATATCTTCAGGGGCTGGAAAATCCCATTTTCCAACAGGATAATGCGCGCCCGCATACAGAAAGGGCTACAACACGTTTTTAGGAAGAAGCTAACATTGCCGTCCTCTCATGATCTGCTCGGTCGCCTGATTTGTCGTCCATTGAACAAGTGTGGGATGAGGTCGGTAGGGGACTGGGTAATTTACCATACCCTCCAGATAACTTACACGATCCCCGGATACGGATTCAAGAAGTTTGGGTTGATATACCACAGGTAGCTATAGATCACTTGATTGATAGCATGCCACGCCGTCTAAATGAGTGCATTACAAATCGTGGCGGATCAACTCATTATTGAAAAACACATGTTTAGTTTTTGTTCTTTTGTTTTCAAATTTTAATCGTTTGTTTATTCTAATGAAAGACATCGTTGACGAAAATATCAATAAAATCGTTCAATAAATTCTAGGTGTGTAATTTTTATGGAGGTCAGTATATATCATGCTTTTCACTTTCTCAGCACACGTTTACATAATAAACATATAACTTAAAATTATAAGCCACTACTTAGTAGATTTTTAAGGCAATTTAAGTGTAAAATTTCGTGGAAGAAAATATGAAGCACTGCATCGTCTCATACAGTTTCATAAGCATACTGATACCTTAACCTTCATTTTTAGAATGGATGAACGTATCATGTTAGAACATTTTGTATTTTAAGAGTGGAAGAATGAGATATGTGTTCCTAAAATGTACATAGGATGTTCATCCACTGAGCTACTGTATGAAACTTCTGTTTCAAAATGGAAGAATGATCAATATGCGCCTAGGCACATATAACATAACATATATTAACCATGGTGTGATAGGTGATTTAGTCCCTGTTTGCTTTTCTACTTTGTTTAGTGGTATTGTTAAGCTAATAAAAACTACAAAATTGTTATCTAAGGTCCAAAAGATTTTACTATTATTGAAAAAGGTGAAATATGTGAGACCGATTTCAGAAATAATATACAAGAAGGACCTTGAAAAATTGGATAGTTTGGAGTCTAGCCGGAATGTACCGGGTGGTCCATTAATAAAAGAGGCCGTCTATGTGAGAAACTACGCATTGCAAAAATATATATTGATAGTAATAGTGACCGAGAGAAATTGCTGGAAATTAATTTCAAGTTCCAGTGATGGCCGCTAGAGGGCGTACACGAACACCAAATCAGAAACTCGGCTATTTCTCTTAAATCGGAATTATAAAGATATGTCCAAATTAGTTTTGTTATAAACTACATAAGCTTAGAGACAATTCCATTTTCTAGCATTTTTCTCTATTCTGTTAAATGAGGGGTGGGACGGGGAGAAGTAAATGTTTACTTGAAAAAAATGTTATAACGTCTTCTTAACTTTTAACTTAACCGATTTTAATAAACTAAGTCGTATTAAACAATTGAAACAATACGAATAAAACCTAGTATGTGCAATATTCCCTAGGAGGCGTATGTTTAATTTAAGGCGGATAATAAAATTTATTTGTTCAAGTATTATGTCTCATAAGGAATTTTCCTTTTATGTTATCTGTGGTCCTGAAAAGCGCCGATGATATAAAACAATGGTGTACCCTGTGTACCATTTTGGGCGAAATGTATCTCTATTATTGCAAAAGTTATGAAAAAGGTAAGAACGTTAACAGATAGATATTTTTGCGAACAATTGATTGGCGTAATCAACAATATTTTTTCAAGATATAACTAAAACATTCTTTTTTTAATGGAACACCCTGTATATTTATAGCCCGTTAAATTTGTTGTTTTTCTCTTTAACATCATGTATAACATTATATACTTATATTTATTATTAATCTCCGAATCATTAAAAACTGTAAAATATTAATTATTTGTAGGTTGGCTATGATATAAAAACTAAACATACTTGAATACGCAATTAAAAAAATAAAAAAATTTATAATTTGAAATACTGAATAAAATATGACTAATGAAACTGTTCATAGTGATGACCATTTTCTCTTACACATAAATCGCATACCTTTCGTATTCTTTGTAACATGTAAAAATCTATGTAGGATCGTTTTATCTGATTTTATCTGATTACTGTTTCTAAAAGCTACCTTAAATAAGTATCTGTGACTTAAGCATTTAGTAATATGCTTTAAGCTTACTAGTTTCTATTTTCTGTACTAAATGATTTAGAATTTCTGTATTTACGATTTTACTAATGAGTATGATGGATTAAATGATATACAAAATTATTCCTGTACTATAGCTAATTGCTACTTCGCATATGATTTTTTTTATTTCTTTCTCGTATCTACTTCTGTTTTTAGAAGGTTACTCGTTTTACAAACTTTAACTTCAATTAATACCTATAGCGCCATCTCTAAGATGAACTTAGGTTCTGGTTATTTTCAACATTCTTATATTTTATACCTGTCACTTTGCTAAATCACCACTAGATGGTGATACCCTTTACAAAACTGCATCTTACTTACCATGCTTTATTTTTGAAAACAAACATCTGTGAACAATACTAAAATGAGACAACAAAGGAAGTTGTAAAATTGTTTCTTGAGGCGTTGGCTATCTTTTCAAAATCGCCATTGCTGTAGAAGGATGGGAAGTCTCTAGGAAATTTTCTTGTTTCTATTTACTAGATGCTAGGCATCAATTTTATGGAAAATTTTCACTACATAATATCGCTTCTTTGTATAAAAGTGATATGGTCGCCATTTAAGGCGGATGTAATAGAAATATTTCACTGCACCTACACATTTTGGTTTCACACACAAAAGAACTTCACATTACTTCTCAAAGAGTATTTCAAAAGTATAGTTCTTATGCTTCTGTCTACTCCAGAAGCACTTTCCATCAGTCAAAATAAATAAGACAAGCAGTGTTGAAAATAGGGTTACATCTTTCAAAATTTAAAAAAATCAAGATATCTAAGAAACAGCTGAAAAGGTATAGGAAACACTTATAAGACATCCTAAAATTTTGTCAAGAATCCAAAAATAAAATAATACACAGGGTGTTCCATTTAAAATACGGAAGTTAGTGGCGACTTCCGGTATAACCGGAAGTAACATTGAAAATATTTTAGAATGAAAGAGAATCTTAAATAACCCTTAAGTCCAAAAATTCAGATATCTAAATTGTTTCTAACCACATAAACTTCTAACGAACGCCTACCGTGGAAAACCCTGTATAATGTTATACATTCTAAAGAGAAAAAAATAACAAATTTAACGTTTTTACCGTTCATAACTTTTGCTATAGTAGTGATACAAATTTTCAAAATTGCCCAGTAACTTAGAATGCAAATGGGTTTCAAAGAACATTTTGATGGCATTAAACGTTTCACAAAAAAGTAGCAACGGTTCACGTTGATTTGGTTAAATAAACAATATCTTGCAACCTCACTAATAAAAATATAAAGTCATTTCAGGCGATCTATGAATTGAAACGTTGTTTCTACTTTTGCCTATAAGTTTTTCTCCTCACATAAATACGTGACTGACCACGGAAATAAACTGCCCCTTCCTACACATCTGTCATGAAATGTTCTGTTCACCTCCTTCATACAATAAGGATTGGTTCAAGACCAGTAAAGCATGTTATGCAAATTCAAACGAGAATTAGTTTACTAAAATCGCCCACACACAGGTTCCCCCATTTATATTGACCTATTTGCACATTTTACGACGTTTTGCCGAGATCGGCTATGATATAGGTGTGTGCGTACTTATGTGTGCGTGTCTATGCGTGCGTGTGTGTGTGTTGTAGTGTGTGTGTGTGTGTGTGTGTGTGTGTGTGTGTGTGTGTGTGTGTGTGTGTGAGCGTACGTGCTGTGCGTTCGTGCGCGTGTGCGTACGTGGGTGCGTGCGTGCGTGCATGCCTTCGTGCGTGCGCGTGCGCGCGTGGTGTGTGTGTGGAGTGTGTGTGTGTGTGTGTGTGTGCGTGTGTGTGTGTGTGTGTGTGTGTGTGTGTGTAGTGTGTGTTATTATTATTATTTATTTACAACTGTACATTTTTTCTATTTTACAAGCGTTTTAATGTATTCGACTGGTTGTCATAATGCATTGAGTAATCTCATGACACCTATCTTTACGTAATCAATTTAAAGCAAACATTGCATTAATAGTAAAAAACATTATATAACTATATCACTATTTCTAACTCTCTATTGTTAATTTTACACAGTACATCTTTTATACACCATACACTGAAAACACTCGAGACTTTTCTTTCCCAGAGACCATCCATACTCATTCTTAATCCTGTTACGAACTCTTTCTATAAACTGTGTTTTGTAGTCTTTCACGGTTCTCCCCCGCATTACGTCAGTTGATACTTGGTATATTGTGCTTTTAGCCATGGTTATTAGATAGTTGCCTAGATGATATTTCGGTGTGTTCTGGATTAAGCCACTGTAAATGTGTTGAGTGTCTATGCGAACCCAGTTAGTTTATATGTTAGGGCTTTTACATGGTGCCAGAGCTGTATGGTTTGCGGACAATTAAGAAAAATATGAACGCTTGTTCCTTGAACATTAGGACAAAATGGGCAGTAACTACTACCTGTTATTCTAGCATGCATAAGAGAAATCGGATCTGCCAGCCTATCTTTAGCAAATCTCCAAGCAATTTCGCCATCCTTACCTAATGTTAGCTTATTAAAAAATGTTTTCCAATGAACCTCAATGTTTAGATACTTTCCTAGTTGTTTTTCACTGGTCCCATATATATTTGCAGACATCTTTTCTTGCAGGTCTTTCCGCGAGATTTTTGATACTGTCATCCTTTTATCGTCAATATTAGTAAATTTTAGCTGCAGTGGTTCGTTATATTCTGTATTATCGTGCATTGGTTTTCCATAATTCACATCAAAATATCGTTGTATTCTTAAGTAATGTGTTTGTAAATCTTTGTGTTCCTGTACTGATAACTGTTCGATCTTTTTCAGTAGTTCTTGTAACCCACTTATTCCCATTAAAAAAATCCCCTACGGTTTTAAATTCTATAGCAGACCAAAAATCAACGAATAGAGGCGGTTTTATTTCTTTAATGAATGTAAACGCTGTAGTTGGTATGCCTTTGATGTTCTGTAGTCCACGAGGATACCCATCTATTGCAAAATCTAACCTATTTGTAGCTTCTTCTAGTGATAATGTAAAATGCGATTGCTCTGTTAACGTTTTCTTATGAAGGCAGAAAAACCATTCCCATGACACTCCATGCTTGTTTTCTCGTGAGATTGCATGGTTCATGATCACCCGCCAATTTTGAGGTTCAGTAATACTAATCAGTTTCTGGAGTGTCATTATCCGAAAGCACCTTTGTTTTGATTGTAAGTTCACAATTCCTAGTCCGCCCATTCTAATTGGCAAGCACAAGTCCATTTTCTTGCACCAATACTTACCTGGCCACATGAAATCAGTGAAAAGGGTCTGCAGTTTCTGTAACTATGTTTTGCTAAATCTTACTACATGAAACACGTGCCACATTTTTGGTGCTATTGACTGATTTATTGTGGCTTTCTTTCCTATCAATGATAAATGCGGTAGTTTCAGATTCCAATGTGCTAATGAAGTTTTAACTTTAGTTTGTACATCAATAAAGGCTGTAGCAGTATCTTTTTCCTGGTCATCGTGAAACTTTACTCCTAAAACTGTAATGAATTTGTTGTTCCATTGATAACCAAGTGGCCGGTCTTGTCTATTTTTCCAGCACCCTGTCCAAAAACCAGTGGATTTGCTTACGTTTTGCTGGGACCCAAATTGATTAGAAAAGGTCTCATAACATGTCCTTAAACGGTGAAAATCGCTCTCATACGACACAAACACTGAAACGTCATCTGCGTACGCACTAACTACTATTTTAGACATAATGACAGGAAGGGTTCGATAGCCAATGAGTGCAGTGGGCCAGACAGGGGGCATCCTTGACGAATCCCCTTCCCCATTGAGATTCTACTCGTCAGCAACATACCAACTCCTATTTGAAATCCAGCATCATGATATAATAACGCTACAGCTCTAATGATGCGTTCACCTAGGTTGAGACGTTTCAAAATGTGTAGGAGGTATTCATACCTGATACTCTCAAACGCCGCTTTCTGATCTAACCCTAGTATTGCGAGGGGAAGATTATATTTGTTTGCTAAATAAATTAGTTCTCTATGTAGATGAAGACTATCATAGATTGATCTGCCTGGTACACCATAGCTCTGATCCCCACTTACAATACTGCTAAGAACACCCGTAATTCTTAAGGATATTGCTTTTGCAAGTATTTTGTAGTCTGTTACTAAAAGGGATATAGGTCTCCAGTTATCCAAATCAGTTTCATCGCCTTTTTTATGAACTAAATTTATTACAGCCTTCGTCACAGATTTGGGTAGTTTCTTTTGACTTATACTTTGATTGACATTTCATGATATAGATGCCCCAGTTTATCCCAAAAGGTAACGTAAAATCGAACAGTAAGCCCATCCCTCCTGGAGCGCTTCTTTTATTTAATGAAAACAGTGCTTGCTTGAACGCATCTGTTGTAAAATTTGTATTGATGGATTCTTTGTAGGAGTTCGGTAAAGGAGTTAAGTTTGTAAACAACATGGAATCCTTATCTACATTCTCATTCTCATCTCGAAACTTATCTTCAAAATGATTTTTAACTATCGTGCATAGATCTAAAGGACGACTGACCAGTTTACCGCCGTAATACAAACTTCGGAGCGGTTTTAATTGTTTAAAGTAGTTTCTATTTAATGAAGGCCTGTCTGATTGAAGAATCCTTCTAATTTATTTTTTGCAGGATGTTTTCGCTTCTTCTCTTGTACCAGTTCTGGGCGTTTTTCAATAATTTTCCAACATCACTTTGACTTAGCTGATTTGTTTGCAACCTTTAATTTCTCGTTGTAGTTGATTCAGCTCTAATAGTTCTGTGCTCTCTTTTGGCGCTGGTATAACACCACTATATCCCTTATATCCATTTTAAATTATCCCACCAAGTCAACAAATCGCTGTCATTACTCCGTCTGTTAATTTCATTATTCAGAAAGGTATTCATTGTATCCACAAAATTGTAGTCATTTAGTAAAAAGTCGTCAAATTTCCAATAGGGAGGTCTAACCGTATTCTTTTTACATATTCCGTTAAACCCTGCAATAACAGCTAGATGGTCCGAAAAGGAGAGCTTATTATAGATATCCGTCAAATTTCTCAGAATCTTTTGTGATATGTAGAACCTATCTAATCTAGATGCTGATTCAGTGGTAAAGAATGTAAATCCCTCTTTTCTATTAAAAAGGTACCAACAATCTTCAAGAGAAAAAGAGTTTACTATGGTTTTAAGTATGTTAGCAACTGCAGGGTGTCTTTCACATGAACCACGACGATACCCATCAGAGGGTTTAACGTACAATTAAAATCGCCAGCTAATATGATTGCATCTTCATCCACGTTGTATAAATCTATTAATAATTTATTTAAAATATCCATAGCAGCATTTAAGTTTTGTGGCAAGTAGATGTTCCATAAAACCCAATTCGTACCATTGATACTTAATGTGATTCTCTGGACGTACGATTGATAAATTACGTGTGGTCCTTGATCATTAATTTATGCGCATTACGAACAGCAATTGCCGTACCAGAGTATGGTTTATCAGCCGTGTTGTGGTAGAAAATATATCTTGGCGAGATTTCCTCGTCATCACGTATAATATCTATGTTTGTTTTTGAAGAAGACAAATGTCTCAATTATTAACATTTAAAAACTCGTTTAAGGTCATGCGTTTATATTCTGTCTTAATGCTTTTAACGTTTAATGTTAGGATTTTTAATGTCTCCATTGTAAATTATTAAGCTTAAAAGGTGCTATCAACACTTTCTGTCGATGATCTATGATCAATTGATGAGCCTTTAAGGGATTCCGGAGGAGACCCCGTATGTTCTTTATACAGATCCCTCTGTAAATATTTTATTGTCCTTTTACATCGTTCTTTATTGCACGTTGACTGAACACAGGTATGGCTTGCTTTATGATTTCAATTGTTCCTCTAATATTTTCCGTATATCTTCTTGCTATTTCTAAGAGGGTGTTCGAACCTTTCACATTATTCATAAAATCGCAAAATGTTAAATAATCTAACGCCATGGACTCATCTCCATCCGCCCATATAGTCTTAATCTCATCATAATTATCTATTGGAGGTGTTTGCGCTAGTTTGGCTTTTTTTTTATGAGGTTTGACTTCTTTTACATCACTGGGTTTTTGAAAAGAGACTGGCTCAGAAAGGTTTTCAGTGTTATTAATTTTTCCAAAATTTCAATTCCACCATTATCTCCCATGTTATCTTCCGATATCACTCAAATTTCATCAAAGTTATAAGGCGTTGTATTAACAGTCGTAGGGGTTGAAGGTGGACGGCTCGTTTGTTACTTGTAGATTCAATAACCGCGTTTACTACCTGTACGTTTTCGGATATGGGCTCAGGTCTTGTACATTTTGTGTCTATGTGACCAAATTCTTTGCACTTATAACACTTGACTTTATCGTCTGACAGGAAAATCCTATACTTCTCATCTTCAAACTTAACCACTATGGATGTTGGAAAATCAGTATCTTTATCAGGTTCACAAGCTATGAAGATTTGCCGACGAAAGCTATAAATGTGCAGATAGCCCTCTGTGGCTATACCGGCTCCTATGAAAAATATTTGGGATATCAATTTCAGGTTTTGTTTCTTTCGTTCCTGCTCTATTACAAAATGAGGGATGCATGGAGATACGTATGACAAGACTATTCTCATCGCAGGCATGATTAATTTTCTGGCCGGTACAAAATTTGATTGATATTGACCCTCCTTCGTTTTCTATGAACTCTTTAACTAGTTCCTTTGTCGCCAAATAGATGCAAATTCTACTATAGCTCATTCGCGACGCAAATAGAATGTTTATTGGACCTATTATTTTACCAATTGCAATTACATAATCTTTAACCCCAAGACCATCAATAGCGGGAAAGATAACTGCTTGATTTTTCTTAGGAAATGCAGATGCAGAAACAACATTTGAAAAGGAACGTGTTTCATCAGTAGATACCTGAGATATAATTTCATTTCGGTCTCTCCTGTTATCAGAAGAGCCGGAATTATTAGCATGTAATACCATTATTAGTAAAAAATCAATACTAGTATTCCATATATACAGGATAAAATAGCATCATAAAATTACAATGCTTACAATGGGAAATTTCAAGGTTAAAGGTTACAAGCATATCTTTTAAACAGTCTATAATAGTAATGCTATCAAAATAAATAAATTTTGACCTTCCATAAAGTTTTAAATTACGAAATAACTAGTAATTAAGCGTCTTTTCACAAAACTAAGGCACTGTATCACTATATACAATTTAGGTAAAACGACTAGATAAAGTTTTTAGCTTAAAACACGTATTACAATCGAATAAACGAAAACAATAATACGGCTATTTTTGAACACGTCTACACTCTACAAAACTGTGTGTGTGTGCGTGCGTGCGTGCGTGCGTGCGTGCGTGCGTGCGTGCGTGCGTGCGTGCGTGCGTGCGTGCGTGCGTGCGTGCGTGCGTGCGTGCTGCGTGCGTGCGTGGTGTGTGTGTGTGTGTGTACGAATGTGCAATGATAACAGAAATCGTCTCTTAATATTGACTTGAGCTAGCCGTTGCCACCAATTAAGAAAGGAGTTAATAAACATAAAGCTTAAAATTCATTTACGCAAACTGAAATTAATTAGCAAGCAATGTAAAAATTAACTAGTAATTGGTATCTTTATAAATTGAACCCATTCAGTTTTAATAAAACGTAATTAAAAAAAATAATCATCTCAAGTATTAAATTTTATTCAAAAATGTTGAAATTATGAAAGAGTTTACACTCAAATCCTAGTCTTTGGAGCGGATTAAATAAACAAATGTAGTATCTAAGGGTACTACGCCCGTTGCAGATGTTACTTCTTACTTCATGACTTGTTGGGACTTGTGTTTTTTTCGATCACGTCGTCGTTAGTTTTTCTTCTTCGTGAAGGAATTTGCAGGAAATAACTTGTTTAAGACTAGACCTTAGAAATACGTGCACTGATTTGAAGTTTTTTGTCATTTGGATTTCGAATGTATCAATTTCAACAACAATAAAATATTTTTCCTTGGTGCTTAATTGTTGTGTTCGATTTTGTAATTATCATTGAGTTACGACGGCTGCAAGTTTGTTAAACATAAATACTCCTTATGGTATATTTTGTTCTTACGCACGATTACGTAACTAATAAGACAAATTTATACATCTATACTCTAGCCCACAGTTATAATTCAGTGTGGAAGCATACGATAATGTATTTTAAATGGGAAAGATCCCGACATGGTTTCCAGACCGTTCGCAGTGCCGCACTTAAAAAACATTCGGTAAAATAATATTATTTAAAAATATTAAGCGGCAATGCTGTTCTCCGTATAGCCAGTACTGAATTTTAACTATGGGCCAGAGTACAGAAAAAAAAAACGCAAATATTTTATAAACGCTTTAAAACATAACGTTAATTAAAAGAGCATGATAGGTATAAACTTTGATTTATCAATTGGATGAATTAAAACAGAATCGCTCTTTTGCAAAATATTAAAACGTGTCGATACAGAAGACCATTGTTTTGGAAATATTTATCTTTAGCGAAATGTATTTAAACATTTTAACACTTTAATGTTATTATGACGCACCGTGTATGTGAAGAGTTTTGATAACGTGTGTAACGTGTTTTGAGTGCAGCTGAATGGGGTTTCCATGAAAATAATTTTTTTTTGTGAGTATGAGTAGTGTAGGTGGTGTAAATGATACGACACTGGACTTTTAATAAAGCCTTAGTTACCGTATGACGAAACAGTTAAATGTTACAGAAAGATTTTCGTATTGAAAACGTGAGATTGGATTGACAATTAATGTTTTGGGTACATTTTTATTGATACGTCTCTGGTAGGACTACTAGCCTTTGCTACCTGGTGTAAAGGAATTTGGTTAAATGAAACGGGTAGACTTACGAATGAATGGGTTTACCATTTTTGTGGTGTTATTTTAACGCACAATAAGCGATTCATATGCATATTTTTGATTGTAGTGCAATATTGATAAATGGAACGCGTATATGTGTATGTAAAGGGATGTTTTCACGTAAATTGTGCGGAAATAATATTCGCGCACATGCAAGACGTGTATAAAAAGTTGGGTTACGATCTGGAGAATATACTGAATCAATGTGGTGAGGATATATGATTTCTTCGAGGAGATTTTGTAAATTTTCACGTTAAATAAAGATGGCGACGAGTGTTGCATAAGGGTAGCGTGATTATCCATGTTGGACATTGTGACGCAAGAGTAGAGTCGCAGTGGAATGCTCAGTTGTGATAGGTGGATTTTAACTTTAGCTCGAACTTATTGTGACGTACTGGCAACATGGTGAGCAGAAGGTATATGAGTGAGTGCCCAAATGAGAGAAGGGATATTTAGATTTTGATAGTCAGAACCGACAGGCTAAAGTTAAGTAAAGATGTAGCGCGTTGAGGGGAACCATTAGAATGAGTTAGTCTGGTGTTGTTTATGAAAATAAACAAGTTTAATATATTGAGAGGTGGAAGAAAAACATCAGTGATTTTTCTTCAAGAAATTTACGAGAGATTTACATGCGAATTTGTCAATATATATATATATATATATATATATATATATATATGTTTAATTGATTTCGTTGTTTATTTAGGTCAAATGTGATACACTTGTACAATTTACTTAACAGGTTACATTTACTTTTTTTGTTTATCACTGAATTTAATCTTTGTCTATTTGGAGTTTGATGATCGTCCTGAAATTTCATAGGACAGGGCGATTGCAAAATTTCATTTTAGCTTTGAAGTGTTGAAGCCGAACACTATTAACAAAGCACTCAATTTTTCTTTTTTTTATTATCATTCAGTTACGGTTATGAGGTAATAAAATTTGAACATATTAATGAATGTCTATATACGATTTTACAGATAAAGTATAACAATTTTATTGACGGTACAAACACTAAACATTCTAACATCGAATTTAGGAATAGTTTGTCTTTTAAATAACAATTCATTGTTTAACCGATTTCGTTTATTCTGATTAGATTTTTCTAAACTGGGAACAGTTATTTTGTTCAAAGTTTTATAACAGTTAAAAATAGTTGTAGATATACAAGGGACATTAAAAAAAAACTACATAAGTTAACGTTTTATTTTTATGAATGGGAATTTCTATTTGTACAGGGTATGTTCAGTAAGTTTTAGTCTAGCAAAGTTTAAGATTGTGGTGGCGCTAAGAGACATTTTTTCCCGGACTGAGCTGTATAAGTTGTGAATTGCCACAAAAACTTTATCATAAGTGGTGCCTCAATTCACATTTCTTCTTGTAGCTGCATTTGTATTTTTTACTAAGTCTGGAAATAAAGCACAACAGGTCAGTCTTGTTCGAAGTCTGATGAAGAAGAGTCGTGGCCTAACTGGATGATCAACGGCTCCACTTGAACTTCTATAGTGATATCCAATTGCCACATATTTTCTTCCACACTTTGCACGTGTCTAATGGCATGTTTTCAATTATCTGACGTTACGTTTGCAACAGCGGTGCAAAATAATTGGTGCACATCTGCGATTTTAAATGTTTTATTGTTCCTCGCAGCTTCACCCTTGATTTGTGCCCATATTAGTTCGATTGGGTTTAGTTCGCAATGATATGGAGGTACACCCAATACAATATGATTCTGTGTTTTTTGCTATCTCATCGACAACTAATTTAGGAGCAATAGCAGCTTTTCTGACAAGGTTGAGAAGTTCGTCTTTGATCATATCTGGTTCGTAATCAATGGATTTGCTGGTTAGCCATGCCTGAATGTCAGCTTTTTTTGATCCTGAATTTGGATTTTTGTCGATCTTTCTGCTATAAAAGGAAGCGTTATCTAACACTATAACAGCGTTTTTGTGTAAACGTCAAAGAACGTTGCGAAACCATTCTTCAAAAACAGCAGCTGTCATTTCTTCATGACAATCGCCGGATTTCTTGGACTCGAATAACAGCAAACCATTATCTACAAAACCGTCCTCGGAACCAATGTGGAGAGCGATAAGGCGTTTTCCTTTTCCTGATGGATCCCGTAACCCCGTTGTTAATCCATTAACAAACGCTTGCCTCGGAGTCAAGATGGTTGGATCTTTCCATTCTTTGCTTACTGTATGGGCAACATTAACCTAAGTCTCGTCTAAGAAATATACCTTTTTTCCTTCTTCTCTGTATTTTCTAATTTGTCGTAGATAAGGTCGCCTCCATGCAACTATCTCGGGTTTTTCTTTAAGGAAGCTATTTCTTGACCTATATTTCAAAATAAAGTATAATTTATGTTAGATAATTTATTCCTTTACTCACAAAGCCAATTTCATTCAACAATGTTCTTAATGTACTCCTTTTTAATTTTATTTGGAGTAGGTGTATCGTTTTGTTCAAAGAAGGAATGGACTACACGCCTAAGATTACTCTTAGTTTCGTCGTCAATGTTGTCCAAAATTGCTCGTTGTCGGTGGTACACAATCGGAGGATGTACTACATGTGCTTGCTTGTACTCGCGTAGAATGTTGTACACACTTTCATCTGTAATATCTAAAATGATAAAGTATTGAATAATATATGTTTTTATAAAATTATTATATTACCTGCTGCTTTGGCTGTAAATGCAACATTTTCAGTCTTGTTGTTGTTCGGGTTTTCTTCAACACAAAATGTTTAAAAATGTTTAAGATTCGCTCCTTTTCGTCAACGGAAAAATACGTTGGTTGTGTGAATCCGGCTAACCAATAGAAATGTGCTATATTTTTGAGATACAGTGTGAAATAGAAAATATTGCATTTTGGGACCCTTCTTGTATCTCCGTTATCCTTTAATGTATGGCAAAGGTAAAAATTGGTTCTTATACAGTTTTTTACGTAGAATCCAGTGGCGTAGTCGTATTTTTGCTGTAAGCTGTCAATTTTTAGCTTTAAATAAAACTTATAGTTTCTTTAACGGAACACCCTGTATATTTTTCTTGCGTTTAATTGGAAATTTTTAAGCTTTACAAAAATATATAATAATTGATGTGTTTTAAATAATAAACCTAAAATCTATGATTTCACAAAATCTGCGTAATACCATAGTGTGTGTTACATGTATAGCATTACAATTACTAGGTCGTGAGTTAATTATGTTAGGATGTTACAAATATAGCAATTTTAAAAAAGCTAAATCCGCTTTAAGGTAGAATAAAACTGAAAAACTTAATATAATATTAACTCGATAGATTTTCACCTTAAAAGAACTGCTCAAAATGGTTGCCATTTTCCCGAATGCAATGTTGACATACAGTAGTTAACCTTTTAAAGCATTTAAAATAATTTTGGAACGTCTTTGAAAGTTTTGAAATGCCGCATTGGTAGCATTAAGTAGTTCATCTATTGTCCGATGACGGGTACTATAAACCTTATTTTGCAAGTAGCCCCATAAGAAAAAACCTAGCATGGATTAAGTCAGGTGACCGTGGAGGCCTTCTAATTGGTCCATTGCGGGAAATAATTTCTAAAAAGGTCGAACAATTACAGCATTATGTGTGAGCGCGCCATCCTGTTGGAAATGTATTCTGTTAAGATGAGCTAAAGAAACATTGTCTAATAACATAGGGATAACATCTTACAAAATTTCAAGATATCTGTTCCCTGTAAGACTACCTTCATAAATTGTGTATTAAATTTGTTGCCACAAAATAAAACAAGCTACGCTAAATCGAAATTGACCCTGTTGGTCTCTTTCCAATCGCAAATGATGATTTTCTTGGGACCAATGCCTAGTATTATGCCTGTTGAAAAGACCTGCACTCAAAAAGTAAGCCTTGTCGAACCATATTATAAATCTAGCAAAGTTATTACCAATACCAATTTGTTTCAAATACCAGTTGCAAAACAGTAAACGACGTTCTGCATCCCCAGGATGCAAATCGTGAACAATTTTAATCTTGTATGGCTTAAATTTATAATTGGTCAGTATTCTTTGAACCCGAGTCTTGGGAACACCAATCTCCTGCTCTAGAACTAGAACTCTACCAATTTTTTTTATTCGACAAAACGTTAAAAGACAAGGTTGGTTGCCTTCTTTCTGGATATCTATAAATCCAAATGATATTTAAATAAAGAATAATTCCACACACGTCAAAAGATAAATAAGTATTCAAACAAACCTGTTGAAATACAGTTGGGAAGCCTCATGAGAGTTTTCATTGCTCTCTATAAAACCGACTAACGTGTCATATTTTTCAAAATGTTGATAATTTTCATTTTCAGCCATTGTAACGAATACAATATTACACAGAGAATATAAATTTTGCGACTGACAGGTCTTGACAAGCGCTTAGCAAATGATCATATAATTATTCCAATAATCACGGCCTACTAATTCTAATGCTATATAATACACACTATGTTATTACGCAGATTTTGTGAAATCATAGATTTTAGGTTTATTATTTAAAATATACATCATATATATATTTTTTAAAGACTATAAAATTTCCAATCAAACGCAAGAAAAATATACAGGGTGTTCTGTTAAAAAAAACATAAGTTTTATTTATAGCTAAAAATTTACAGCTTACAGCAAAAATATGACTACGCCACTGGATGCTACGTAAAAAAGTGTATAAGAACCAATTTTTACCTTTGCCATACATTAACGGATAACGGAGATACAAGGGGGGTCCCAAAATGCAATATTTTCAATTTCGCCCTGTATCTCAGAAATGCAGGCTATGAAGGTTTTGTTTATACCAGCGTTCTACTCACAAAAAAGTAGCACGGTATTGTGAAAACTGCAACTATGTATCTTTACTCGTAAGTGAGATACCCCGAAATATCATCTAAAATGGGACACACTGTACGTATGGAAGGTCAATCGACTCTTTTTCACAGCGGCATATTTCAAAGATATGAAAATACCTAGATATATAGACCTTAAACATATCGATTAATTTTGTTTTTAATAATAATAATATTAATGTAGTTTATTAAATTATCAAGTTCCCAACAAAAATAAAATTTTCCATGAATTACAATATGATTAAAACTAAACTAAAGGTCACTTAAATAATGTTCTATGCAATGTTTCGATACGACGCGTAATTTAGCGGCAAAAAAAGTTCCTAAGGTAGAATTTAAGTGTTAGTTCAAATTTTTTCAATATCTGAATAACGATTAATTTTATAAGAAAAAGTGTAAACATATTTTAAAAACAAATTTAATTTTACATAACTTTTCTTTATAAACTTTCTTAATATAACGCAAGGTAAGTCTAAAATTAATTAAATATGAAGGAAAATGGTTGAACTGTTTTATTATCTTATAGAAGCGGGCGGCTTTGGAATTTTTGTTTGAGTTAACATGGATATTTTTATTAATGGCTGTATGGCATGAAGTTTTAAACAGCATTCTGACTAGATTATTGTTTTTGTTTTTACAATGTTGCCTGTTTTCGATATGAACGTATAAAGAGGTTACTTTATTACCCTAAACAAATTTAATTAAAACTATTTCCTTTCTTTTAATTTTTAATTTAGCATCTAGAGGTCTATTAACCTCTGTCTGACATTAAATTTTTGTCTCCACTTGACAGTTACCTTATTTATTAGTATTCCGTACTAATTCTGATTACTGGTTAATTTGTTAATAAAATATGGAAGCAGGATTTTCAAATGGAGAAAGGTTTGACATTATAGCAGAGCGCATGTATTTGAACGAGTGTCCTGAAAGGAAGTAGTCAATAAAAGAACATTCACCAAGTTAGTAACTAACCTTAAATAATACGTTGCTTTCAAAAACCCATGCTATCTCGATAAAAAACGAGTAATGAGGATATGTAAACAATGTATTGTTTTCTGCTACTGAAAATCCCGAAATATCAACTCGGCAAATTCAGAATAATGTGGCCATATCCAAACCAACAGCATACTTTATTCTAAAGAAGGAAAAATTCCATCCGTACAAATACAGAATTTGCCAAGGACTTAGACCAGGTGACAAGAAAATGCAATGAGAACAATCATTTTCCTTTTACATACTATGGTTTGATGAAAGTACGGTTTCCAATAATGGGAAATTTAACGGAAAAAACGTTCATCATTGGTATCAAGAGAATCCACGATATCAACCCCGTCTTGCCTTCAATATGTGGGTTGGGATTTTAGGAAGAAGAATAATAAGACCTTTTTATAATCAAAACTTAACATCGCAACTTTACTTAAATTTGCTACAAACTACTTTGGAAGACGCTCTTGACAGCAACAAACGTTCATTAAAAACCTGCTTTGTAACATTCGACCAACCGTTATATATGATATGTCGAGATATTCTTGAAAGTGGAAATCATCCTGAGTTGAGGAATGTTGAAATCAGGCATGGTGGTTTCCATTGATTGATGTATTTTATGGGCTCAATTGGCAGTATAATGGCAGGAAGCCGATTTATAGAAGTATTCAACACCATTTATGCAGAGAACTGTGTAGTTACAATGCTGCCTGGTCATACATATTCACGGACCGTACAAACGCGTCTTTTAACAAATCTGGTTTTGGTTAACGTAGTCCCAAATGAGGTGGTGTTTACGGAAGACGAACGAGCTGGCATTAAAGGTATGCTTGGCGATGCTGATAGATCTGTGATTCTAATGATTGAGTGTATTTTCAACAAAGGTTATTACTGCACTGAATAAGCTGGAAAGTAATGGAGCCACTTTAAAGCTACGGGTTCAATAAATTCCACTGACATTTCATTCAGGCAGAGCGCGCGGGAGATTGAAAACTGCATATCGCCGCAATCAGTGAAATGCTGCCCTTATTTCATGCAGGAGGTCATTTTCTTTATGCAATGAGCGCAAACTTCAACTTACAAGATATATTAAGCCTTAACGAACGAATGGATCCAGGTGGGTTCCACAATTTTACTACAAATGGATGTCTCACTATTCGCCGGTCCGATAAGTTCTGGTCGGGAATTTGGTCAGAGATGACTATAAAGAAAAGTTCTAACGAAATCCATGAAACGTTATAATACCCTGACTCATGGACGTGTGCTTTCACGATGAACTATGGGCATGACTTTTATACAGAACATTTGCGACGGTATTGAAACTTTTCATCAACAAACGGGCAACATGTACATAAGAAGTCGATTTGTTAGAAACGATGCAGGTGTATAAAAATTGGTAAACTGGTTTACAAATCATCATTCAAATAATTTTGATCAGCAGTGGATTTGGAAGTAAAAACATAAACTGCTAGACAGCTCAACAAATTGGAATTGAAGGGATTTCAAGAATCGTTAGTAACAACTTTGGGAAACTAAGTTTTAAAATGATGGACAAAGTAACCAGTCTTGCAGCTGTTACGAGTACTGTAACAGTAGGCAACACGAAAGTAGAGATCGATCCGCTGTCACGTTTCCAGAGAGTCTGCATCATGAAGAAATCTGATAATATGAACTTGAACTCTTTCCGTTGTCATTGTCCACGGATGAAGACAGGCGATAGGGAACGAAATCTTCCATGTGTACAGCTTGCTTCTAATGCAGCCTTCAACAATGTGACATTTGGCGCAAATAGATTCGCCGTAAAATATCGATCTGCTGGTGCTTCACACTGGCTTGGTACAAGTGTAAATAATGTGTATCTATTCAGGCGTGGAAGGGTGAGTCTGATGAGGGTGTACACGCAAGTTCTTTCTTTAAATATGATTCATTAAAAAATCCACCAGAGATTGTTCTTTTCCTGTACGCTGCTACTGGATGTGACACCCCGTCAGAAATTTTTAGGCAAGGCAAAATTAAGGACTGTGCCACTCTACAGAATAATATTCAGCTTAAAGAATTAATTTCAGGATATACAAAACAAAACTCACCTCCTGACGGCTTTGCCATTGCTGGAGAGAAATATATGCTCCGTTTATTTCGAGGTGATATGGTTACACAAAATTTGGATACCCACCGTTGCCAACAATTTAGAAACGGTGCTGTGACCAGAAAAATCAATCTTGCACTACTGCCCTCAACACAAGACGCTGCCGCATTCCACTACAATCGTACATACCACTAAAAGTGGTTAGGTTTTGAAATAAACCCTTTGTACTGAGGTTCGATGCGCACTGATCAAGGACTTGCTACAATTCATACAATTCAATATTTGGTAAAATTTATTTCATGTCGCTGCAAATTTGTTAATTTGTTAATTTTCGAGTGACGAACAGAATTTTTCCATGCCAGGACCATCGAAAAAACATAAATTATAAACACAAAAATTAATACGTAAGATATTTTATTTCATACCAATACATTATAAACAAATAAACCCTTAGTTACCGTAACTGTAAACATATTTATAACTTCCTAGGGAGTTATAGTAGGGAATTATAGATCTATATCTACTTCTAATGTTTTTTGATAAATATTTGCAAGCTTGTTAGTTGAAATTTTGTTTTCATAGTTCGTTTATAATTTAATATGAAATAAAACTATTTATTATCTATCACGTGAGTTATGTATGTTAATAACCTCGGGCAACTTACAATCCCCCGGGACTAACGTCCCACGAGATTGCAATCCGTTGCCCTCGGTAATTAATACCATCGTAACACCCTTGACATAAATAGCTATTATTTTATACCAATACACTATAAACAAATAAACCCTTAGTTACCGTAACTGTAAACATGTTCATCACTCTCTAGTGAGTTACAGTAGGGAATCATAGATCTATAACTCCTTGTAATGTATGTTGATAAATATTTGCAAGCTTGTTAGTTGATATATCCATGGTAACAATGCCTACTTAATTTTTAAATGTTCGTTTAATTTTAATAACCAACAAGATTTCATTTTCATGTTTCGTTTATAATGAAATATGAAATAAAATTGTTTATCAATCACGTGAGTTATATATGTTAATAACCTCATAACTCCCTTGATATATAAGTAACTATACAGGTTACTATGTTTTGGTAATAAAATTGATTTAGGAAAATTCAATGAACGCATACATTTTTCTTGCAAAGTGTCTATTTCTTGTATTTCTCCCAAATTATCGTATTTACGATGCTCTGTAATTAGAAAATTACAGCCCGTAGAAAAGATATATATATATATATATATATATATATATATATATATATATATATATATATATATATATATATATATATATACAGTGTCCAGTTTAAGATGAAATGCATGGGGATATTGAAACCGTTAGAGACACGAAGATGGTTAAATGGAGAAAAAGTTGAGTCATTATATGCCCAAAGTAACCATGGTTACATGTCAAAAATCCCTTCCATTTACTAGACACAGGGTGATAACTGAAAATATGCGTTTTCTAAAAATCGCTATATCTTGTTTCTTGCAAGAGTACATCCACGATTTTGCAGGATGGGGTAACAGGTAGCGAGGATTTCAAAATGATTTTGAAAAAATCTGGCCTACTAGATTTTGAGATAATGCACGCAACTTTCGATTTTCTTATGGACGCCATATTGGATTTTTGCATTTTGAATTCTTCATAAAAATGCTTTTCAACCATATATCATATGTTTATAATCTGCCAATGAGAAAGTGTCAAATTACACAATTAAATTTATATCAAAGCAACCTTGACATATTATGTATTTTAATTAAATGAAAATTAATCTACAAATTAAACTAACTATTGAGAACAATATTATTGATTATTAACATAAATCATAATAATAAAAGTGCAAAAACAACAAAAATAAAATTTAATATTATTCTGAATTTTACTATTAATTAATCAAATGCTCGAATAAACCTCCATTCTCCTGCAAACACCATCTGCATCGAGTTGGCACTGCATCACAAGAGTTCCTTATCATCTCCGGGGTAATTTTATTAACAGCTTCGATAACTGCATCACGTAATTCGTCCTCATTGTTATACGACTTTGAATAAACTTCGTTTTTTAAATAGCCCCACACAAAGAAATCAATGGGAGAGAGATCAGGAGCTCTGGCCGGCCATCTTATTGGTCCCTGGATTAATTAATTGTAAAATTCAGTATAATATTAAATTTTATTTTTTGTTGTTTTTTGTCACTTTTATTATTATGATTTATGTTAATAATCAATAATATTGTTCTCAATAGTTAGTTTAATTTGTAGATTAATTTTCATTTAATTAAAATACATAATATGTCAAGGTTGCTTTGATATAAATTTAATTGTGTAATTTGACACTTTCTCATTGGCAGATTATAAACATATGATATATGGTTGAAAAGCATTTTTATGAAGAATTCAAAATGCAAAAATCCAATATGGCGTCCATAAGAAAATCGAAAGTTGCGTGCATTATCTCAAAATCTAGTAGGCCTAGATTTTTTCAAAATCATTTTGAAATCCTCGCTACCTGTTACCCCATCCTGCAAAAATCGTGGATGTATCTCTTGCAAGAAACAAGATATAGCGATTTTAGAAAACGCATATTTTCAGTTATCACCCTGTGTCTAGTAAATGGAAGAGATTTTTGACATGTAACCATGGTTACTTCTTGGGAATATAATGACGCAACTTTTTCTCCATTTAACCATCTTCGTATCTCTAACGGTTTCCAATATCCCCATGCATTTCATCTTAAACTCGACACCTGTATATATATATATATATATATATATATATATATATATATATATATATATATATATATATATATATATATATATATAGTATATTGATGTAGCAGGGTATATACTTTATTTGCTGTGAAACTCGCTAGCAACATTAGATTAGGTCATTGACTATTTACTACTTACTATTTACTATTTTTTATAACACTTTTGACATTGCTGCCTCGTAAATACAGACTGTGAATTTATAGGCATCACTTTATACCATACTATCCGCACCTGTCGCGCGTTGCTGCGTATTTGTTAAAACTGATTCATGTTTACCAGAAACGTTCGCGGGAGTGTACTGCTCGAAGTTTCATGGTGATCGGATGAACGGTGTAGCATGCATATCAGGACCCCCCTGGGCGCCGATATTTAAAATTGTTTATGCGTTTATGCCTGAAACCTCTTGGGAATGTATTCAACAACTTACCAAAGTTTGTTGGCGATCGGATGATTGGTGTAATACATAGAGGACAAACAGACACACATTCGTTTTTATCTACAGAGTTCCTTATTCGTGCGTCAAAGAGCGATATCTCAGTAAATATGTTTATTTATGTAAGACGTTTTATGTTAAAAATTCAACGTTTTCGAATTATTTGGCAAAATATGAAAATTTTCATAGCTGCAAAATTCTACAAAAATTAATGCTCTACCTTGACCTTTGAGAATTTGGGAATCGGTATTCTGGGGCTCTAAGAAAACCCAATAAGCTACATTTTGACGCATTTTGATTAAAAAAAGTCGTCTATAACCCCCGAAGTATTCATCCGAAATTGAATGATTTCAAACTGCAATAACTCTCTTATTTCAAATAGAATACCCTAATTTTTATACCGTTTTCGGATTTATCGCCGATTTTAGGGCCAATTTATGTAAGATACCCTATCCTTAAAATTTACCGTTTCCAAATTATTCGGCAAAATTAAAAAAAATTATTTAATTTTTATTTTGATTAAGACAACCGGCTACATGTTGACGAGGAAACAAAAAAAAAACGTTATTCCTATTGGCGACTGCATTTTTTCCGAAAATATTATAAACGTCATAGTTGTTTGTGACACGTAGTATTACATTGTACATTCGTTATTTCTCCTTCTTTTCAATACAAAGACATATTTTGTCTTACACAATTTTTAAAGTTGTTCATTATTATCCGCTTGGTGATTAGTTATCCACTCGTTTTGCATATTTCATTCTTATCTCATATTAATATTTGTAGTTAACTAAATACAGATGAATTTCGAAAGAATGGATCTGGTTGACATGATCTTCGTTATGGGATCTGCTGATCAAGATTGTTTGCTAACTCAAAGGGTGTATGCACAGAAATATCCCGATAGAAGATAACCCTCGGTTAGAAATTTAGAGAAACTTAATGGAAGGTTTATTAGAGCAGGCAATGTGAATTATGAAAAATGCAAAATGGATAAGAGGACAAGCGACGAAGACCAATAGTTGTTGTCTGTGATTTCGGAGCCTTCTGCCATTTCGGCAACAATATCCAAGCAAACCGATATACCCGGACCTACCGTTAGTACAATTTCAAAGAGGAACAAGTATCATGACTAAGTCTATCCTTCCATCAACAATTGTTGGGTCTTGATTTGGGAATAAGGAGAACATTTTACCAATGGGGCTTGGAAATGGAAAGAATAACATCTAACTTTTTCCAAAATGTATTATTCCCCGACAAGTCAACTTTCACTCGAATTAGTAGCCCAAACCGTCATAATTTTCACTATTATGGAATTATGGAAACCCCAAAAAAATAAGATTAGTTAATTCGCAGCGACAGTGGTCTGTACATGTTTGGGGTGGTGTTATGGGTGCCTTTATAGTTCGGCCACATTTCTTTAACGGACATTTGAATGGTGCTACATATATGTATTTTTTGCAAAATGATTTGCCCCTTTTGTAAAACATTCCTGTTGTTTTAAGGCAAAATATGTGGTTACAGCGTGACGGTGTTCCTGGGAAGTTTGCGTTAATTGTCAGACTACCTAAACCGCGAATTTGAAAGTAGATGGATAGGCCGTGGTGGTCTGGTTTCTTGACCACCTAAATCGGGGAATTAGCACAAAAAACATAAAAACTTAAAAAACGTGTATATCAAATTGCACCCACTACTACAGAAGACATGAGACAATTGATGCGTTTAGAAATTGCGCATGCATTGAGGTGTTACGAGAAATAAATAGGTCTTTTCTGGCCAGACTGCTATTTTGTCATGATCGAAATAGGGGGAAAGTTTGAGAATCTGTTGTCAGTTGTCTGAAAATAATTTTCTGCAGTTTAATGCATTTTTGAATTGTCACCATGTATCCGGCTAACTTGACCAAAATAAAAATAAAATAATTTTTTTAATTTTGCTGAATAATTCGGAAACGGTAAATTTTAAAGATAGGACACCTTACATAAACTGACCTTAAAATTTGAGGATAAATTTGCAGAGGTCAGGATACAGCACCGATTTTTTTGGAACCCTGCAGCTGTGAAAATGTTCATATTTTTCCAAATAATTCGAAAACGGTAAATTTTTAAGATAAAACATCTTACATAAACGGACATTAAAATTTGACGATAAATCCGAATATGGCAAAAAAAATGGGGGTTCTATTTTAAAAAAACATAATTTGATACTACCACACTTTTGTGACGCGCCCCATATATTGGAAAATAATTTTAAGATACGCACCTCTTAAACATCAAAAACCCATATTCACTGAGAAATCCCACTTTGACGCACTAATGCGCAACCCTATATAAACAATTATCGCCATACTTAATGCGTTTGGTAATACGAGTATAATTTAGAATTGTAACCTTGACCTAAACCTACTTTAGCAGAAGCCATGTAGTCGTAGAGCTCATATTTTGCGTTTATCGACTATGGGTATGAACGTGTGGCAATACAATGTACATCTCTGATATCGTTAATTAAAGTACAAAAAAATATATATTGTAGTTGCTGAGAACGTTAACCATACTCATGCACGTACGTTCGAATACTTTCACATTTACATTTGTGCGCACAGGAAGTATAACCAAAACCAAACCATACAATGAAGATCAGAATTCCAAGAACTGTGTATACAACCTACCATGCGAATGCGGCAGAGCATACATAGGAGAGAGCAGTAGACCACTCAAAGTGAGAACTCAGGAACACAAGAACAACGTCCGCAAGGGCGAAACAGAAAGATCAAGAATCGCTGAACATGTCTGGAACGAAGACCACCGCATCCAATGGGATAACATACAGATAGTGGCAAAGGACGAGAATACAACTCGTCGAAAACTCAAAGAAGCCACATTCATCGCACTAGCAGAAAATCCAATAAGCCAAGCTAGTGTAGAAATGAAACCCATATGGATTCCAATAATGCGCGAAGAGCTTAAGCGCAATACACCTGCGCAAGAGGTTACGGCGCAACATGCGCAATAAACTTCTGCGCAACCACGAAAATAGTTTAATATATATAAGTTCTAACAAATATATATTGGATTACTCAGTGGCTCAGCGGTAAAGGTGTCAGACTAGTAAGTGAAAGGTACCAAGTTCGAATCTGAGAGTAGTCAAGTGCTTGAGAAAAATTAGATATAACAAATGAATTCGACTCAAGTGCGAAAACAGTCCTTCTCAGGACTAAGCCTGATGACGGAAGCAGAGTCCGCTTCCGAAACGTCGCGCTCAAAAAGCATAAACTGTGGAAATAGGCCGATCAACTCCACTAATAGGAAACCATAGTTACAAAACACTTATAATACAGAACTGAGGTAGGTATGATTACTTGCTGGAAAACTAAAAAATTTGAAACATCACTAGTAAGTAATTTAAAATTTTCTTCTAAATTGTACACCTTTCCTTATTTTTGAAATAATTATTTGTATTAAATATAAACACAAATAATTATATTTATTAAACCATAACCTTGCAACGTTCCCGTATAAATCTGTGAATAAACGTTTTCCAATATTTTCAGACAATGTAAAGTTATTCATGCGAGTAAGGTACATATGATTTACGAAAATTACTGAAACTCTATGAATCAGAAACAATCAACCCAATTACTTTCGTCTGATTAAGTTTTCTAAAACTAATGATCATTAAAAATGTGTGATACATCGAAGCATAATTTAATATCCTTTGTTTTAATAAAACTTTGAACATATTTTATAACAAATTTGAAAACGTTTTTCTTGCTTGTTCAGGACAAAAGAAACTTCAGATATTACGATACATTGAAAAATCCTCTAGGGATAATACGAAGCAAGTAGGTATGCATTGTGTGATACAAATGCAGGTGGCGGAATAAGTTATTATAAAGGGATCGATAGAAACTTGAGTAACAATACCCACCTTTCTTTTAATTACAGTTTGCTTAAAATAGTGTCTGCTTGCTTAATCTTTGAACAATTAACTGTTCAAAATGACAAGTTAATCAAGAAATTTCTATTATATGACAATTACTGCCATAAAGCAAATTAATATTAATCAATCAGAACTACGTAAATAATCTGCAAAATGTATACGGTTTTTTGTAAGTTGTTATTATATTATATGAGTAATGTATGTTTAATATTACCTATACTTACACCCTATATATAAATATATATACAGTGTGTCAATTTAAAACTTACAATAGACTATATCTCAGGAATAAATGATATTAAAAATTCTCTAAACCGTTTCTAGGGTAGAAAGGGGAACCAAAATGACATAGGAGACAACTCACCCCAATCAACCCCTACGCCCCACCTACCCCAACTAAAAAATTTAAATAGCGAACCCCTACTTGTAATACATCATTGAAAGCCTGTAAAATGCTATGCAGTGGTATAAATAAAAATTATACAGGGTGTATTATATTACTTCAGTCATTTTATAAATGAACACAAATCTCTTCTCAGAAATAACACTATAATATTTTATTTCAAAAAGTATATCAATATTCATTAAAGGTTTTGTTGAACAACAAATTTGATAAAAATATTAATTAATGAAGTAAATGTTCAAAGTAGTTTCCGTTGTTTTGTAAACAATAATACAGCCTAATTTCAAATTCTTCACGAATTTTGGTAAATGTTGTACTGCTAATACCCCGACATGCTTGAGTAATTCTTTCCCGCAACTCCTGAAGTGACGCAGGTTGGGTTTTGTAAGAAACTGAGTGTTTTTGTTTTGAAATATTTAAATATTTAATTGGGTTAATATTAATACACCCTGTATAATTTTTATTCATACCACTGGATAGAATTTTTACAGGCTTTCCAATGATGTATTACAAGTAGGGGTTCGCTATTTAAATTTTTAGTTAGGTAGGTGGATATCATCATTTATTCATGAGATATAGTCTATGACACAAGATATATTTATATATATATATATATATATATATATATATATATATATATATATATATATAATATATATATATATATATATATATATATATATATATATATATATATATATATATATATATATATGTCACCCAGTAGAAATTCAAATATAAATTTCAATACATTTAAAGTAAAATTTACCTTATTTTATAAATTATATTGTAATCACTTTTATATCAAATTATGAATGCATAATTTCCTTAGATTATTTATATAATGCGCGCTTCCTTTTAGTATCCTACTTAAGAAAAATCACGTACATTATTTTATGTAGAACAAGTAATCACAATATGGACTTTTTGTACGTCGGCCCAAATTTACACGCGCTAGATATTTCGTAATTATAGGAGCGGCAGAAAACAAATACGTCAATAGACAAATAGTATAAGTAGAAGTAGAAAGGGTGTTAGAGGATGATTATTATTCTTATTATAATTAGTGTGAGATTATTAAATATAAAGTAGACTTGTAATTATTAATTGTTGTTGTTAGAGAATTAATTGTTAATTGTTGTGTCATCAGAGCAACCATTATACAAGATGTACCAGGCAATGTAAGAACTATTTTTTATTATATATTTTTGTTATTGCTTTTATTGTTGTGTTTTGTGGTGACCATGTCTTAACTTTAAACCGCTCTTGTCTCCCCCAAGTCCCCAAATCCCCAAAGAGATTCTGGTTGAAAGTCACAAAACCTCTTGCAACCTAATCTCTGAGCTACGCATAAATCAACCCCAGAATATTGCGAAAATGGTAACAAATGGTGGAGACCCCAAAATTGTGACAAATGGCGGAGACGCCGTATGTCATTAATTAATATTGTGACAAATGCCCGGCCCTCCACCATTTGTCATTTCTACTGGTGACAATATATATATATATATATATATATATATATATATATATATATATATATATATATATATATATATATATATATATATATATTGGGATGAGATATAAATAATAATATATTTAATTTAATTTATATGGGAAGTAATTAAATAAATTGTTAATATTTATATAATGATATTATACTTTATACTTTTATGCACCGGACTAGCTCTTATCTCAATGTGGGATAGGGTTCAGGATTTAATAGGAAATTATATTTGGTTCTGAATATATAATGTGAATTGCCCTTTATAAAAAATATCATATATGGAAAAAAAATAACTGAACAAAATTTATACTTTAACGCATGAGTTGTAACGTTACTGAATACAATAATCAAAAATGTCAAAACTGTCAAACAATGACTTGTTGAATTTATGTTTATAATTTTAATTGGATAAATGAAATTTAAAATTTGGAAATAATTTAAAATTTTGCTTCTTTTGCAGGTGTTTACACAAGTATTATTTAAACATACACACCTATACATATAACAAATAATAATTGCAGGAAATCAACACAACAAAGAACACAATAGACAGGGTTATAATCAAAAGTAACTCACATGTAAATATTCCAAAATTCAAACAGATGTCTTCACACAGGTGGTTCTAAATAGATGCAGGCACTTTCCAATATGATCGAAGATCTTTATATATGTTGATGATCACTTTTTCTTCGGTAACTGGTAATATTTCTCCACTTTACGGCTTCACCCCAACCACAAATTTTAAATCGATAATGTTTTATTTAAATGTATTAATGCTTTCTAATTGTATCGTTTAAATAATATTTAATGGTTGTAAAAGGTTTAAGTTAATGTCACTTTATTTTTTTAGGCTCCGGCTCAAATATAAATTATTAAAAGAAAATCGCAGCAACAAATAAAACTCAAATGAAGAAAAAATGATTACGATTTTATTTTGGCAAAACGTAACCAATATTCAAATTCAACAAACGAAATTTTTAAACGTTCAACATAAATCGTCACAAGAAAAAAATAATTCGTAATGAACTTTACGAATGTGCACAGGTATCGGTAACCTAACTTAAATTTTAAACAATTGTCGGTTTAAAACAATTGCGCCTGATTTCTCGTCTCTCCGTTTGTTATTAAATTTTTCCCGATGATTATTTAGGTTAGAAAACTTACTTGAAACACAAAAACACAACACTATTTTAACTTTTTCAAACAGCTGGCAAAGTATAGAGAGATTCAAATCCAGGCCAATTCCTTTTATACCCTTTTGTTGGTTACCACATCTTCAATTTTTTAAGCAATTCTAAATATGTAACCATGTTTCTGATTGGTCGAAAATAATTTTAAAACCTAACTAAAATAGAAATTTAGCAATATCTTTCTTATACAATTATGGATTTAAATTTTAATGACAGAAATGAAATCTGTATTAAATTACGCATAAATAGATATCCAACGTGATACGGTTCTTTTAACTATTATGCAAAATGACCTATTCTAATTTAAATTTGCTTATATCTAACTAATCTTACAAACTGCACTCTACATAAATTAATGACATATGTAATCCTGACAAAATTTAGCATAGGAAAACACACATTTAAAGTCCGAAATCGTAAATTTAAAGGAATTTTATCTTTACCAAATAAAACTGTATAATCAACCACAATTTCATAAATTTTGCGTTGAAATGCTATGTACACTTTATATTACTATGGAATAATGAGGAAGATCTCCTATTCATCAATTTAGTTTAAGCCTAATACAATCAAAAAACTATAAATTTGTGAAAAACAAAATTTAAAACATAACCAAACTTAATTCTAAAATTACAAATAACTTACATTTAAAACGTCCATGTAACTCAAAATGTTATCCAAATAACTTGTAATAACTGTCTTTATTGTATTTATTCTTCATCTCGCTTGCATTGTATAATTTATTGTCACTTTAAGAAGTCATATCGTTTAACACACTTTCTCGAAATTCTACTATAAAAATGTATCTGCATGTAAATGTCTTTGTGTGATTATGTTCTATGCACTGTTCTTAATATTTAAATTGCATCACTATGTTTGTCACACAATCGCTTCCAAAAATATGTGAGAAATGATCATATTAAGTTCATATTATAACCCTTTCTTAAATTTTACCAAATTTCCTGCATTCTAAACTACTTATACAATATCCCTAATATAAATCTATCTTTACACTTTGTGTTAAACACCTGTAAAATATTCACATGCCAAAATACTTTCGAAAAACTGAAATTTATTGAAACAAACTAAAGTACTGAATTGAATTTACGGAAATAAGTTTATTTAACATTCCTGACATTTTCGCAAGTAGCACAATGCTTTTTATGATTAAACCAAAATGTATAAATTTTGTTGAGACTGTTTCAACCAAAACAAATCCACTTTCTAGTCATCGTGAACCAAATTACAACAATTACATCCCTCGTACCTGTATTATGCTTGATATTTCCCTTGTTTTTAAAGAAATTACTAGTTAAAACTGTCCGATCCCTGTCTTACTCTTATCTAAACATCTAATATATATATATATATATATATATATATATATATATATATATATATATATATATATATATATATATATATATATCGAGTGTCATATCAGAAGGGCATAAGCGCCACTATACCTGATTGTTGGTTTTTGGGCGTATATAAGTATTTAGTCAATCCGCATGATATATCAGAAGGGCGTACAAATTGAGAAACTTTAAGTTGTTATACAAACCAATTATAGTTAAGCATATGAACCATATTTGTAAAATTATAATATCAGATATAACGATTAGACGATATTATACGTCCTCGTGCATAATCGCTTTTTCACATAACCTTAAATTTTATTAGAAGTTTGCGCACGTGTCCAATTAAAATTGTGTAGTGTTGTGTGTTTCTGCATCAAATTAATAAAACAGGATGTACCGGTGGCCCACTAGAAGCCAACGGATCCATCAGCTCTGAATGAGGCGAATGTCGAATCAGGTAATTTTTATGCTGATAGTACTGCCGTTTCAGGAGCCGGATTACTGTTAAGAATTACTTTTTCACTTTCGTGGTATTTGTTGTAGGTGTCGTAAACTTAAATAAAATTGATTCGCCAAAAATATCAATCAACCTTAATGACTTCTATGAGACCCAGGAAATTCAACATGATAAAGAAGCGGGTAAGTTTGAGACCATGACCATGACTAAACGTTAAAAATACGTTTAAATATACCTGAAAAATAGCAACGTTAAATGTAGCATGTGCAAGATAACAACATTCGATCGTTTCAGCTATCGCGGTTTACAAGTTTCAATATTTTAGGTAGTATCCTAGCTTATTTAAAGCAATATTACGATTAAATACAAAATTTTAATTATTTATTATGCATGATCTGACATTCGTTATATTATTTTAGTTAATTAATAAATACCGAAGAATAACCAAGTCCCGAAACTTTAATTTAAATTAGTATCTTGAATACAACTTCATGCCCAATTAAAATTAAATAATCGAAGAGGTCAAAAAAAAAAGATCACTAAACTTAATTTATCTGTAGTCATTACAAATCGGAAAGTTCTACCAGATAGCTGCCGTCCTGCTGGTGACTTTGTTGTCCAGTCAATGAACTATATTGAAATTGATCCTGTACCAAGCACCAGTAAATCGACTGATGGATACATAGGTATTATTATTTTTATACATCTGTTTGATCATTTAAGTTTTCAGTGCGGTAATATTAATTTACTTTCAATTATTGACGAAGTTATTGTTTTACCGGTCACTGAAAACGGGTACTATAGCGATAGGGACCCAGAATACGAACCAAACCTATCTGAAAATCAAGATTCTGACACCGAAAATACTTTTAGTGGAAATGAACACGAAACCACTGCTATAACAGAAATAACTAACTGTATTGAAAAACGAAAAAGACATAAACGGAAGCAACCAGAAACATGGGCTTTAAATATTAGGAAACTAAATAAGAATTCAGGAAAACGTTACAAAAGAACTATAGGACAAATTCGTAACGAAAGAAAGTCAAAAACTTACAGACAGTGTGTCCTTGTTCACTAAAATGCAGCGAAAATATACCAGATGTCAGCAAGGAGATTTTATGTAAAAATTTTTGGAAAATGGGAAACGCAGAGAGGCAAAGAGGTTACATTATTTCCCACGTTGCTCGAAAAGTACTGTAGAAGCAGAATAGAAAATTCGCGCAGACCATTTTCTTAGACATATTCCTTCACAGTCGACGGATCAATCACAGAGTGTGTAAGAGCTTTTCCTGCAGACTCTAGACATATCTGAAAATTTATACGAATTGCATTGCAAAAGCAGAACAAAGTAGAACAGGTGTTCCATCACCTGATAGAAGAGGACGTCATACGCCTGGTATAAAGATATCCGAAGAATTGATTCAATTGATTGATTAAATTCCACGAGTTCCTGCACACTGGTGCAGAAAAGATACAAAACAGAATATCTTGAAGCAATAATTAATAAGCAAAATGTATGATCTCTACAAAGACCACTGCACCGAAAATAATACGAAACCAATTTCATTTGCACTACATAAAGAACTCTTAATTAAAAAAACATTGCATTTCATATTCCGCGAAAGGACCAATGCTGGTGTCATCATTTTGAGTTGCTTCCAGAAAAGAAACAGCCAATAATGAGAAGTCCAAAAACGCTGAGAAGGCAAAAGAAAATGTAGAGTATGTTTCAGCAAACTTCGATCTTGAAGCAGTTCTCAATAGTCCACTACTCCATGCTAAACCTATTTTTTATAAGCGAAACTTGCAACCTTTAATTTGACTGTTTTTGACGTGGCACGTAAACAGGGTTACTACTATATTTGGCCGGAATTTGAAGGAAAAGAGGTGCAAACGAAATTGCTACCTGTGTAAGACAGTTCCTTGAAGAACTACCAGCAGATAAGAAGCACGTGGTTTTACATTCAGACTGTTTCCCAGGCCAACACAGAAATACCATTATGGTGCACATGCTCTACCAAGCTGTCCAAACCATAAAGAATATTGAAATAATAGATTTCAAATTTATTGAGCCGGGGACACGACATGCAGTGTGATTCTATGCACGCTACGATTGAGCACGCAGCCGAATATGCTAAAATTTACTAGCCAAACGACTGGATTAATGTAATAAAATTGGCAGCTAAGAAATGACCTTATAAGATAAAATGCTTGATCACACTTCTTTCATAAATTACAAAGAACTGCAGCAAAAACCATGATTATAAAAGCCAGGGCACTAAAGAAAATACAATAAATTGGAAACAAGTAAAGTGGATTCGAGTAGAAAATTCAAACCTAACACCTTGTTATATAAAATGAGTATTGGGAAGAAGAATTTTCAAATGTTACAACAACTTGCAAATACCGTAAATCTAAGTATGATCCCTTGTATTCAGAAAACTTCCCATAAAAGAGAAAAAATACGATAATTTATTGTCTCTATGCAATGGAAAAGATGCTGTAATTACGAAAGACTACAAACATTTCTATTTGTCTTTGTCGGTAATAAACACTATCCAGGAAACCGATGAGGAGGAATCGGATGACGAAATGTCCTTACAGCAAGTAAAGGAGCAACTTATCAAGAGAAAAAGGCACCGTAATTAAATTTTCGTTTAATTAATACTATTTTGTTACGTAGTAGTTTTAGATCTTTTAATATATACGCCTTTTATTCAAACAAATTCATTAAGTATTACTCAATATTCCTAATATCAGAAGGGCGTATGGACCACAAACCAATAAAATGTTGGTTTTACACCACTTGTGTTACTTTCTGTAAAAATCGATGGTATTGATCTTGTTATATTAGCAAAATCAGTAATTTATTCCAAAACAACCATTTACTAAATGTTTTTTCATTTCCTGTAAAATTAACTTTTGGTTCATAAGTCCTTCTGATATGACGCCTCGAATATATATATATATATATATATATATATATATATATATATATATATATATATATATATATATTTAAATAAGACATTTTTTTCTTTGAAAGGGTGAATTTTGAGATCATGTAAGTTTGAAGGTGTCATAAAAGGTACGGTTGAGATAGTCAAGGTTATTTATTTTTATTTATTCGATACGGTGGATCGCCTCATTGAAAATACTGTAGAATCGTGCTTGATGATAAAAATTACCGACAAAACGAAAATTTGGATGTCTGTCTCATACATCGCAGGGAAACAATTTAGAACCGTTAAGGACAGTACACAATTTCAGTGACAAAGAATTTAATAATAATTAGGCTCAACGTAGACACATTCTTAAGACCTCCAAATGTTAAACCAAATCAAAATGACGACCAAATATTAATACTACCGCTGGCAAAGAAAACGTTACTATCATTGTTAACTCTAAAGACTATCACCACAAGATGTCTTAACTGTTAACTTCCTCATAATATAAGAAAATCGATACAATCCTACCACCTACATAGAAAAACAACAAAATCTGTCATTAATTCTATAAAATTAGACAAAGAAACAAAACAGAAGCTAATTCCAAGAGAGAAGAGTTCAAGAATCCCCAAAATATACACAACCACAAAAATACACAAGGAAAACTGGCTATTACGCCCTACCGTCAGTGCATTCAATTCTACGACTCATGACCTCGCTCGTTATCTAGCAAAATTATCCAACCGATTTGTGAAAATGCTGTATCCTACATTAAAAATCATATGATTTTCTACACAAACTCAAAATTGTACCCTTGGCTCCAAATGAAATTTTAGTTGGCTTCGATATAACGTCAGTTTTCACCAAAATACCTACTCAAGACACAATGAAAATTCTAGAAGTAAAACACTCAATAAACCAATATATACTCAAATTGGTAATCCACTGCATGCACTCAACCTATTTTACATAGAAAAGACAATTCTACAAGCAAATTCAAGGAGCACATATGGGCTCGCCACTCTCCAGCTTTTGCGAATGTATATATGAACATTTTGAAACCACTGCTTTAAATTCTACAGATTTAAGACCTAAATGTTGGTTTCGTTATGTGACGACACATTTGTAGTTTGGCCCCATGGAAAAGGAAACTTGAACAACATTCACGACAACATCAAATTTACTATGGAAGTTGAAGAAAATAATTCACTCCTTTTTGGATACCCTGATAATAAGACTTCCTAATGGTAAGTTTACACACAAAGTTTATTGATAACCAACTCATACGAATAGATACTTCAACCTCTCGCATCACCATCCTGGTCAATTACGTAGCGTTATGAAATCCTTGATATACCGCTCTTACCACTTATCTGACCAAAATTCTAAAACGGAAGAAATGAAGACGATTAATAAAATACTACTTCAAAATGGATAGAAAGATCAAGAAATATTGAAAATTACCAACGAATTAAGAAGACCAAGAAATAATAATTTGTGAAACAATGAACGAAGATTCCTGCTATTCTACCTTATATAAAGGGAATTACAGATAGAATAGCAAAGAAATTTCCCAAAAACGACTTCCGACCGGTATGCAAATCACATTCACCTTTGTTGCGACTTTTAAGAAACCCCAAAGACAAACTTCCCAAATAAAACCAAGGAGTTTATGAGATACCGTGCAACAACTGTCGAAGAACTTATGTGGAAAAAACTATTGGAATATTATATGCGAGAGCCGATGAACACAAACTAGCAATTAAACAGCACAATCCATCATCGTCTTTAGCTGCACATCATTTAGATACAGGACACCAAATTAACACCAACAATATCCGTTTAATTGCACCTCTATATACTTTACAAGAAAGAACTATTAGAGAAGCAATTGAAATTGAAAGAAGACCAAACGCCCTCAATAAACTAGATGACACTTCTTGAATGCCACAAATTTGGAAAAATACCATTATACAAGTTGATTCGACATTTCAACCAACTCCAACGAAATTTCAAACACTTATGCTGCAACTATTTCTGACTTCTACACCTTCTACATCATGTAATAGACCAACTACCCGAAGTCAAACACACTCATCCAGATTAAATTTAAATTAGTTACCTTGTTTCATATTCTGTACTTCTTAAAAATAGTTACCTTATTTCAATTTGCGTAATTGCCAAAATAAATGCTTAACAAAGGGAACAGAAGGACGTTTCAGAAACGTTGAATTAATTTCTACGTTTATTTACACCACTTTCTAAGAAAAATGTCTTATTTAAACATTGATACTGAAAATCTATATATATATATATATATATATATATATATATATATATATATATATATATATATATATATATATACAGGGTTTTCCACGGTAGGCGTTCGTTAGAAGTTTATGTGGTTAGAAACAACTTAGACATCTGAATTTTTGGACTTAAGGGTTATTTAAGAATCTCTTTCATTCTAAAATATTTTCAAGGTCATGTTACTTCATGTTACTACATAAGAACTATACTTTTGAAATACTCATTGACAATTGATTTATTGCATACATGGTGTTCAAAATTTGATGGAACTATTAAACAATTTTCAAAGTTGAAAAACTTTGTTAATTCAAATGTGACACCCTGTTTATTATTGGATGAATAGATGCAGCATTTAGTTATGCATCGTTTGGATATAACATTACCTATACCTATTATCGACAATTTTCTTGTTAATTCATATTTTCTACTTTAATGTGATTTTGACAGAAACTGAAATTATTATAAGTTTTTGTTATGAACGAATAAGTTCAAAGGTAAATATGTAATTAAAAATTATTATTAATTTTATTAAATACATAAATAAAAAGTTTACCTCGAGTAGGATTTGAACCTACGACCTGTACTTTGCTAGAGTACCGCGCTACCAACTGCGCCACCAAGGTTTAAGCCCCAATCGATGTAAATTTTGTCTTTATGTATGTAGAACTGATGTAAATTCTAAATATAATGAGATTACAATCAAATTACTTATATTAATGGAATGCGAGCCTGCAATATCGCAAGGATTCACACATTCCAAAGCAACTTGACTAATATTAAATTATTATAAGTTTTTGTTATGAACGAATAAGTTCAAAGGTAAATATGTAATTAAAATTATTATTAAGTTTACTAAATACATAAATAAAAAGTTTACCTCGAGTAGGATTTGAACCTACGACCTGTACTTTGCTAGAGTACCGCGCTACCAACTGCGCCACCAAGGTTCAAGCCCCAATCAATGTAAATTTTTGTCTTTATGTATGTAGAACTGATGTAAATTCTAAATAATGAGATTACAATCAAATTACTTATATTAATGGAATGCGAGCCTGCAATATCGCAAGGATTCACACATTCCAAAGCAACTTGACTAATATTAAATTATTATAAGTTTTTGTTATGAACGAATAAGTTCAAAGGTAATATGTAATTAATTATTATTAATTTATTAAATACATAAGTTTTAGATTTGAACTACGTTACTTTTAGTATACATTTCAATCGATGTAAATTTTGTCTTTATGTATGTAGAACTGATGTAAATTCTAAATATAATGAGATTACAATCAAATTACTTATATTAATTTACATCAGTTCTACATACATAAAGACAAAATTTACATCGATTGTTAAACCTTGGTGGCGCAGTTGTACGTATTAAATACAGGTCGTAGGTTCAAATCCTACTGAGGTAAACTTTATTTATGTATTTAATAAAATTAATAATAATTTAGAAACTGAAATGTTTTTCAAAAATAAAATGAACTTAATTCAAACTACACAAATTCTATTTTATTAAAACAATGAAATAAAACAAGAAGATAACAAAATTGAGAGCATAATATCAAATGAAAAGCATAAAAGAATTATTTGAACAACTAGAAGAAAAGTGATAAAAAGATAAAATGAATCATTACAAATGTTCCACATAACCGCCAATTTGATTTAAGGATTTTATAACTCGTATAACTCCGTATTTTTTATAAAAGCCGATAAAATTCCAAAACTGCAATCTACTGAGCCTTGATTTGGACACGCATTAAAACATTGTTGTTGATTTAATGTCAAATCAGTACAATTTAAGTGATTTTGTAATTTTTAAGTATTTTTTAAGTACTGTTTATAATGGAATGTACCTATTCAAGAATATTCTAACAATGATTTATTAAATTTGTTTTACACGCATGGTGAATGTGGACGAATTGTTAGGCGAACATGCAGGTCGTTTAACGAACGGTATCCACACCTACCATTAATGACACCTGGAAAATTTGCAAGAATTGAAGCTCGATTTATTGCAACTGGAAGTATAAGGGCAACTCGAACGCATTTAAAGCCAGTAATAGATAATGAAGTTAACGAGGTGAACGTGTTAGCTTATTTTGATGCTTATCCACGAACTTCAATTACAGCAGCTGCACTGGATTTGGATATTTCACAAACATCAATCCACAGAATATTAAAGAAGTATAAAATGCATCCTTTTCGGTAATAACTGTGCAAGGATTACATCTTGGTGATCAGGCACGACGAGTTAACTTTTGTGAATTTATTCTTGTACAAATGACCGAATATCCGAGATTTCTTCACAACATTATTTGGACCGATGAATCAAAATTCAGTAGAGAAGGAATTTTCAATCGCCGAAATAATCACTACTGGGCACAAGATAATCCTCATGTAACAAGAGAACGTAATCACCAGTTCCAATTTAGTTTTAACGTTTTTTGTTTAGTTATGGATAATAAAGTGGCATATCAAGTGTACGATGAAAATTTGAATGGGGCGAGATATCTTGAAATTCTCCGTGGATTTGTTATGGATTTTCTAAATACTGTACCTGCATGTGACAGGGCAAACAGTTGGTATCAGCTGGATGGTGCTCCCGCACATTCCACTATAGCTGTACACCGACAGTTGACATTGATGTTTGAAGATCGGTGGATTGGCCCATAAGAACCTTGGAACTGGCCACCGAGATCACCGGATTTGACGCCCTGGACTTTTACCTCTGGGGTCGTATAAAAGAATTAGTGTACTCTAGGCCAGTTCAAACTAGAGAGGAATTGCTAAATCGTGTTCACAATGCATTCAATAGTATGTGTCCACACGAAATTCGGCGATCTATTTCGCAAGGAGTATATGATAGAGTTATAAAATGCTTAAATCAAATTGGCGATCATGTGGAACATTTGAAATGATTCATTTTATCTTTTTATCACTTTTCTTTTAGTTATGTTCAAATAATTGTTTCATGTTTTCATTTGTTATTATGCTCTCAATTTTGTTATCTTCTTGTTTTATTTCATTGTTTTAATAAAATAGAATTTGTGTAGTTTGAATCAAGTTCATTTTATTTTTGAAAAACGTTTTAGTTTCTGTCAAAAATCACATTAAAGTAAAAAATATTAATTAACAAGAAAATTGTCGATAATAGGTATAGGTAATGTTATAGGCAAACGATGCATAACTAAATGCTGCATCTATCCATCCAATAATATACAGGGTGTCACATTTGAATTAACAAAGTTTTTCAACTTTGAAAATTGTTTAATAGTTCATCAAATTTTGAACACCATGTATGCAATAAATCAATTGTCAATGAGTATTTCAAAAGTATAGTTCTTATGCTTCTGTCTACTCCAGAAGCACTTTCCATCAGTCAAAATAAGTAAGACAAGCAGTGTTGAAGATAGGGTTGCATCTTTCAAAATTTTGAAGAAATCAAGATATCTAAGAAACAGTTGAAAAAGGTATAGGAAACCCTTATAAGACATCCTAAAATTTTGTCAAGAATCCAAAAATAAAATAATATACAGGGTGTTCCATTTAAAATAAGGAAGTTATGGCGACTTCCGGTATAACCGGAAGTAACATGACCTTGAAAATATTTTAGAATGAAAGAGAATCTTAAATAACCCTTAAGTCCAAAAATTCAGATTTCTAAATTGTTTCTAACCACATAAACTTCTAACGAACGCCAACGTGGTGGAAAACCCTTATATATATATATATATATATATATATATATATATATATATATATATATATATATATATATATATATAACACAGGTAAGGAAAAACATTATTACGGGTCTGACTTATAATAAGCTAGAAAGAAACCCAATATGCATTATATGAGTGTGAGAGAGATAACTTTACCGATGTTGCCTCTTGTACGTATTTGCATGTAGGCACAAAATATGAACCACTTAAGTCTTCTTCAATCTAGCTTCAGCATTTCTAACGAAACCAAAGCAATTAAGATGATATTGAAAAGTCATTAAACATTAAACATTAAATGATAATACCTCAAACGTCGAAGTATATTGTAATTTCGAATGTATGACATGGTTCGATTACTACTCGTAAGAAGAACCAACAAGAAACTTACGAGAGCTACAAACAAGAACATTAACATTTACATTGATAGTACAACTTAAGTTTAAGGTTTAGTTTTTCTTATTGAAAACCAACTATTTTAAAATGAACAAAATACACTTTTTCAAAACTCTACTTTATATGATTTTCGAAAAGACCTCCACCTTGCGCAAGGCAGTAACCCAATCTGTCGTAAAATTCAGTTCGGGTGTTTTCTAACATTTCTTGGGTAATGCTGTTTAAAGAGTCTGTACCTTTGACACGAAGTTCCTCCAAATTGTTAGCACGTTCATGCCTGTGCCCACAAATTTGCTGGGATACGTATCCCCAAACAAAAAAGTCGTTCGGCGCGATATCAGGTGAGCGAGAAGGATATTTAATAGTACCTTTTCCACTAATAATACGGTTAGGGAACGTAGTATCAAAAAACTTCTTGCTACCAAATCTCATCAAAATTTATATTGAGACGTTGAACAGCTGGAATTATCTGGTTTCTCAAGATTTCTAAATATTTGTCCGCATTAAAGCTTCCCTTGATGGGAAAATGGACCAAATATGGATTTACCTAAAATTCCTGCCCACATATTAATTTTTTGGGGGTATTGTGTCCGGTAAGGAATACTAATTTGTTTGTTTTCCCGAGAGTAACGAACAGCGACAGACGGATTATGATGGCCATGTAACACTCGTCGTTAAACAAAATGTTTTCAAAAATCTTTCGTTTTCTTTAGCCCGATTCATCATATCTTCACAAAATTTCATACGCCTTTGATAATCTTCTGCAAAATTTCTTATGTAGCAACGGTATTTATTCCTTTTCAAGATATTGCGAACTGTTTGGTTCAATATTCATTTCTTCAGCAATTTTTGTACTATTTGACGGAAAATTAGTTTCTGCTAAGCTACACACTGCAATTTCTTGGAGTTCGCGCTCTTTGTTTAAGTTACAATTATTTAAACATCCACATCTTTCCAATTTACAAACAGTACGCATAATCGTACTTTCTGATGGAATTGACCTGTTTTCAAAGGAAAAAGCAAACCTCCCATTATTTCTTGTGCAGTGCTTCCTGAATAATACCACGTAATAATCTGTATTTTTTTCTGTAGAACACATGAGTATTGTGTCGGACTTGCAAAACACTGATTTTCAATTCTCGTTGACAGTAGCAATTAAATTCGTCATTGATACTAGCATATTCAAAAGACGCATGTATGACATCAGTTTGTTATTTCTAAATATATTTTATTGTATTTATCCCGTACATTTACAATCATTCAAATGCCTTTAAATGGCATCACTGTAAAACCAATTTCTGATATTCGTTCTTATTTAATTTGAAGTAATTTCATATTTATGGTCTACAGCCTTCTGGTGTCATTCAACCTAGATATACAATTGATGTTACTTAACATCATTATGAACGTACACTTACCTTATTTTTAAATCAGTTTGAGTCATATATTTATACATATACTGCGTGTTCCAAGCAAGATTAGCTACCTCATGGACTTCAAATAACAGTTAAGGTGACGCTTAGGGTGAACTGTAAAACTCATTACCCATGGTTCCTAATGAGCGGAAGACGAAATATTTTAAGCGTTCACTGGTACACCATTCTATTTACTCACCCCGAAAATAATAAAATTAATTGTTCTTAAATATAAATGCAAAAATTTAAATACAAATACGTACGTTTCGTATTGGAATGTTGACGTATTTTACAGTTTTGTTATACCTAGTTAACTATGACGGTTGTTTTGTATGACTGAATTTGCTTGGTACACCCATTATTTACTCGAACGGTACCAGTTACCATTATTCAATACAAAATTTACTTATTATTAACAGTTGAGATGTCATTATTACCCCTATTTCAAACGGGTGACTATTTAAATCGAATTCCGAGCTCGCTTCTCTGAGGTTAAGGTTAGACAATAACACACCCCGAAATGAATAAATATAGTTTACAAATATTAAGCGGTTAAAAGGATGTGATTTAGAGATACGTATAAGCGTTATCATTCAACGGTATAAGACATATTTTACTTGATTATTGGCGAAGCAACCAAGAAAAATACTATTTTCGTGCAAAGTCGATATCGTATTTTCGACGGTGTTATACGTTTTAAGTGTTTTAAAAATGATCTAGACATTTGTGTGTGTACGAATATAAAAAATCCGCTTAGAAAATTAATTGAGTAACTTTGTAGACTAACTTCATAGTTTTAATCGACACTTCAATAGATTTAGCTTCGAGTTATTATTTGTTTTAATTCTTAGAGGTAGATAGTTTAACCAAAAATTTAACCCCGAGGTATAATAACCCTTAGTAAACCTAACGCACTGTAGATTAACCCTTAACTGCTGCCATGGAGTCTATCAGACTCCGCCCACGGTACTTTGATCTGTAACGCCCACTCAAATGCATTTACAAGTGCCTGGCTCTCAGTAACTTCTTAACTTTCAGTCTAGTTTGACGCCTTAAAAAGACATTATTGTAAATTTTTCGGTTTCGAGTTATAGTCGTTAAGGAGTCTGGGAGACTCCATGTCAGTGTGTGTGTAATATAATGGCTAGTTCTTCACGACATATGTGATACTGAGAACGGAGACGAGAGTGTTATATTCAGTGAACATGACTCTTGTAGTGAGCAAGAACTAAATTCTGAAGAGGACGATTTTCAGCAAGAAATTGATTCTGAAAACAATTTGGAAAAGAATGTACTTCAGGTAAAAATTTGGAAGTAACAACAAAGGCTTATTTTACGGAAAAATCGATATAAATGGAGTAAAATAGAGCCAACCTGAAATGTACGAACTCCACAACATAATATTATGCATTTGCCAGTGGCACGTCGTCCTGACCAAGATAATGCTTCCAAATATTTTCAAATGCAGTTTTCAGGATATGTGAGTTAGTCATAAAGTGGACCAACCAAAAACTAGAAAACATGAGAAATAAATATAAAAGAAGAAATAAATCAGAATTGGTAAATATAGATGAAGTGGAATTCAAAGCTTTTTGGGATTGTTGCTCTATACATCCATATTCAAATCGAATGATGAAGATGTACGTAGTCTTTTCACTGCAAATGGTAAAGCAAAGAGGGCAGTTATGTCAGTGCAACCATTTTGGCAATTCTAACTGCTCTACGATTTGACAATCCTGAAGACAGGAATAAAAGAAAAAGATTCATGCTGGTGCTGCAATACATGAATCTTTCGAAATGTTTATTCGAAATACATAAAACTCTTATGTTCTTGGTGAATCTGGATGTGTAGATGAGATGCTTGTGGATTTCGCGGTAGATGTTCATTTAAAATGTTTATACCTAATAAACCTTGTAAATACGGCCTAAAAATAATGTGTTTATATGATGCGCGGACAAGTTATTAGTACAACGCTTACCTCTATGTCGAAAAAGATTCAGATAGTTTCAATCTAGACAACAATGAAAAAACTTGCAAAGCCATCCCAAGCTGTCACACGTCTGACAAAACCCTTATATGGCTCCAACAGAAATATAACAACCGATAATTGATTTTCGTCCGTAAAGTTAGCAGAATACTTATTGAAGAATAACCTAACTTATGTAGGAACGCTGAAGAAAACAAAAGAGATACTCCTCCACAATTTCTTCCTCAAAACAAAGACCAGTAGCTGAAGCACCGTATGATTTTACAAATGTAATAACCCTATTATCATATGTGCCGAAAAAATAAAGCCGTTTTAGTGACTTCTTCCATGCACCACAGCAAAATCGAAGATCCTGATACTGAAAACCTGAAATGATTGCTTGGTACAATCTTATAAAGGGTGAAGTAGATTCGATGGATGAGAAGTGTGCAAAATATAGTTTTAGTCGTCGAACAAAAAGATGGCCTTTAGCTATTTTTACAGTTATCGATATTTGCAGTACATTACATATGCTTCTTTTCATGGTAGTCCTGAGGCAGATTTACAGTTGTTGAGAAAGCTGTCGATGAGTTAGTAAAATCTCATATGATTAGACGGCTTAATGTTCCAAACCTAAACAAAGATGTACGAAATATCATCCATCGAATTCAAGATATCCCCGTACCTGAGCAAATAGAAGATAAGTTGGAAATTTGTAAATATTATTGTATATGTCCTGCTAAATTAAAAAGGAAAACTGCTTACATTTGCTTTAGCTGTAAAAAACCAATATGCCTGCAATGCTCTAGAAAATGTTGTCTACAATGCTGCCACTATGATAAATAGGTCAATATGGTTACTCAACTTTATATACTGCACGAATTTTATTTTATAATACTAGAACTATATTTTTGTTTTTTTGAATTAGTTTCAACTTTGTTTATTACATTTTTGCACAACAGTAAACTAATTTCAGATACATTTTGGCTTAATTTTAATTGTATAAGAAATACCTTTTTTTAAATGTTTTATTGTAGATATCTTCCGTTTTTGCTCAAATGATTCAATAAAATTATATTATTTGAATTTTTGTTGTAAACCTGTTTCTTCTTAAGCAATAAACTTTGTTGTTTTATAAAATTAAGGAAAAAGTGGCTTTTCCCTTTGTGGAGTCTTCCAGACTCCATGTCAGCGTTATAGTCATAAAATGAGATGTCAGCAGATAAGGGTTAAGAAACAGGTGTCTTTATTTTGAATTACATAGTAACTGGACGATGAAACCGTTTATTAATAAAAAGTATCCTTTAGTAAATTCATTTTTTGTTTTAGTGCTACCACGTTAAATTAGTACAGTTTACAAACCAGCATATAGTGATAATTTTTCTGTTGGAGTAATCTTATTGTGAATAGTTAAAAGCAGTTTTGTAAAACCGGAAACTTAATATTTGACTTCTGTAATTCTCAATAAAATTTGTCTAAAATGTGCGGCTGCGCGTGCACCTGTAGACAGGATAAGTTAAAAGATACGCAACGGATTTTAATGACACTTTGTATTTACAGTTACTGGTGAAATATCTCTCTTCTATCAAGTTTTATTAAAATCGGTTGATGTTCAACGAGACCTTATAAAGGGCGCTCATGTGCCTTGTATATGACTATAACTACAACTCCAAAATTATTCACTTTAAAGTAAGAAGTGAAGAGAGCTTTCTCACAGTTTATTCAATTTTGCATAAAAGATGGATATCCATACTAATTTTAAACAGTTTGATTTTTATATTTCATTAGATAATTTAATTTTTTAAGATTGTAATTGTAATATGTCAAAGCTGCAAAATTTTTGCTTATTCGCATGTATGTTCTTGGAAATAATTCTGATGTTTATGCAATACATCCTTTAATTTAACTGATTTGAAACTGTATGCAAAAAATAAAAGAAAAAATAATGCCGTAATTATTAAACTAGTTTAAAACTTGATTACTTTAGTTAAGCATCAAATGTCAATTTAAAAGGATATGCATAGCCACAGTCATTTTTCTGAACATGATTTATGTATTTGTCATATATTTAATTAAAACTAAAGTGAAAATGGTTGTCATTTTATTGGTATTTGATAGTCTATGCCCACATTGCATTTGAACGTTTATTAATTATTGGATTAAGATTTCTTTGATAACGTTTGCTAATTTAAAAGCAGTTTAGCCAAATAAAAAGTAAGATTTTAGCAAAATGAATTCATAGTTTATACTTGACATGTACGTATGCAAACCATGCAATACAAATATGGAAAAACATACATTTCTATTTAAAAATATGTAATCTAATGGCAAATTAAGTGTAATACATACATATTGCTAATTTAAAAGAAGTTTACACACGATATATTAGTTTTTAAATTTTAAAATGGTCAAATTTATAATGCATATCATTACATGAATGGTGCCATTAATTAAAATGAGATAATAGTATTGTTAAATTGATCTGATGACACTGATGCTATAGTATATGTTGTGTCAAAGTACAAATTCAATCATAATTCAGTTAAACAATTAACTCTTTGAAAATATCGTTACAAATAAACGTTATAATGTAATAGTCAATATCCTTTTTTCTCCTAAAGTTACCCGTCACAATTATTATATCGATGCAGCCATGTAATTTTTGAAAATTGTTTGGATACGTTTATCAGGTTTTGGTGTGCGTATCTATTTGTACTTTTGGAACTAAACGTAGGTACTTGATCTTGGAGATTAAATTTATATTTGTGTTATATTCACAAACCATCCTGTGGTTATATTCAGATCCATCCATATCCATAAACAGCATTACTAGTACCTAATAATAGGGGGACACACAGCGCTTCCACAGTACCTATAATATCTCTCCTTTTATTGACTTTATCTTTGAAAACGCGAGGTTTTAGCGAAGGCTGCTGTACAGACCTAACTCACCATGCTTAGAAAACACCCACGCCTGAGACGGGTTCAAACCAGAGACTTTCTTTGGGTTGAATGGTTGTGAAGATATTACAATGTGTAGAATAAGTAAAAAAGTGGAGAAAATAAATTAATAAAATTGTTTGTCTGATTATTAAGTGACTGAGATACGCTGATTGTACCAAACTCAGAACTTCTAACACGCGTCCATTTTGAGCTATTCAAATAACAGTCATAAGTATTGTATTGATTCTATTTAAACGTATATTAATAATACTTATAACAATCTATACTAAACTAACAGAACTATAGGACGCAGAAGGCCCAATAATTGTATACAAAATGATAGGCTACTTACTGAATTACGCATATAATTTATATAAGATGCAAATGTAATCACCACAGTTCTCAATAACGCAATGAATCATTTACATAGAGATGATATACAAACTCTACGGAGACCATTCATCAATCAATAAGAGAGCGCAACCCATATAGTAACTGTATGCTACTGCGGGAACATTCCGTAGTCAGTGTGAGAGAGAGACGCGCAGTGAGAGATGGAATATAGATGGAGTCAGACACCGAGATCCCTCCAACATTATACGTATGCGTAATTGCTTTATCTTATATATTTGGTGTTGTTCTTGATAATGAGTTAGAAGAATTGTTTTCTACTACATTACGCATTTCGTTCCCATACAAATAACATGAGGCAGATATAATATAAAGATCTATTTAGTATTATGTATTAATATCATAATCAAATAATACTATAAACAAGATGAAGATGTAGTAATAGGTCAAGTGCAAGAAAAAGAAGGAATCTAGACTGCAGTCTTAATAATTTCTATGTTCTTTTGTGCCCACAAATAATATCCGAATATATGATTTTATGACCGTCTCCTAGATTTTTTTTAGATTTGCATAATTTATTTCCAGTAAGTGCAATTTTGTGTTTAGATATATGAACTACGTGTTTTTTTGTGTGAAATGTATCAATAAACCTTGATTAACTGCGTCACTCTGTTTCGTGTATTTGCTGATACGGTATAAAACAAATATTGATGATAAAACAAAATTTAGTACAACAAATCTTTTTAAAATGTGTTAAATATCGTACCTTTTACTTACAAGTATTCCTTTCAACAACACTGTGCAGAAATTCCGGTAGAAACCACTGTTCCATATTTCCTCGGGCGATAAATAAAACACCATTGCATTGCTATTCAATACAAATCAGTATTTGTTGAATGAATATTAAAACTTCAAATATGAAACAGCTCGCGCTGTAAATATTGTATAAAGTTAACTCCCTCTATGCTTCATGTCTTTCTAACGCGAAAAGGCTACGAATTGGGTCCTCGATGCACCATTTCGTGCGCGTAGTCTATCTGCTATCGTGATGCTATATAACAGGATACTTACTAGATTTTAAAGATCCTTACAGTTTTTTGAGGTTTGTGAGGCTAATATAAAGTAAATTAGAAAAATGTATTGATAGAGCTTTGAACGTATAATAGCTCACCTGCGTTCTATTTTCAGTTACAATTATTTTCATTATTTTGCAAACCTTTCTCATATACATGAAACGAAAACTTACGTAAAAATGGGAGTTGCTTTAGTTAACATAAAACAGGCGTCAAACTGATTGCACATATTTCTTGAATAAATACGCCTTGGCGTTCATGTGCTGTAATAATAACAATATATATATATATATATATATATATATATATATATATATATATATATATATATATTATATATATATATATATATATATATTATATATTTTAAACTAAGACGTCAAAATGATCGGCTAAAACTGATTGAACACAAACTATTAATTGCAACATATAGGCGCCAATATGTTTGCAACAACGACATTGTGTATATTTTAAACCAAGACGTAAAATGATCGTGTAGTTTAGTTGTCAAGACTTACAATTTTTGGATATGAAAGCAGACGTCAAACTGGTTGATCACAAACTATTAAATAAAATATATTAACGCCTATATGTTTGGAACAACAACATGTATATTCTAATTCTAGATGCCAAAATGATTGCTTTGCTACATTAAGAGGGCACGCAACGCAGCAAGATGCCGTAATGATTTTTGTACATTATTTTAATGTACCCGTTACAAAATGATTGCCACACGTACGAAAATTTTATATATATATATATATATATATATATATATATATATATATATATATATATATATATACATATCATATCATCCGCACTGTCACTAAATAAGACTGTCATCTTCATACACCAGAACTCGTACACTTACGTACATAATCTTTGTTTTGTTCAGGTTTACCTTTAGGTCCATACTCTAAGACTATATAAAATCTTCCCACAGCAGTTTCTGGCTCATCCGCATTCTCGCTCAATAATACTGTGTTATCTTATAGAACTCGTACGTTTATGTGGCCAACCATTACACCATTTCTATCGGTACATGCTTGCCTAACACATTCATTCCCTGTATACATTGAACAACCACGGTGACGTCATACAGCCTTGTTGCACTCCTTGTTTGATATTAAAGTATTCACCCACACCTTCTCTCAGCGACACATACCCTGCTACCGTTACATACTGTACTTTCCATTTATTAAACCTTTACTTACTACTTACTATTCCTCACAGCTTTTCCCTATTTACTTGGTCATATGCATTCTCCTGGTCTCGAAACGCACTGTACAGCCATGTGATCAAAATCAAAATTTTTGAAAACTTCCTTTCATTCTAACCTACATTACTCGGTGGGATACCAATTCGTACTGTTTAAAACATCTTTTCGCTCTTTCACCACGATCACTTCATGTTCTTTATTGCCACGCATTTCAGTCTCAACCACCATAGCACTGGGCTTCCATCCTACAGCATCCTTTCCTTTGCGATTTGTCTCCGATACACACATAATATCAAGCTGCCTTTCACTCATTACACTCACCATTTCAAATTATTTACCATGCATAACTCTAACATTCCACGTAACAAATCGCCATTCATTACTTGCAATGTAGTCAGCAACTGGACCGGTCTGTTTCAACCTTGACCGCCTCTTGCAGCCAGCTACATGTGACGCTTTCGTATTGTTGTTTTTAGTAATTAAATTAGCAGAAGGACCAATTATTAGACAAATCGTGCTTCGCACGATGTACCTTTGAGATTATTACTAAATTATTTGCAAAACACTTTAGTAACTGCTCTGTAAACTAAGATTCACGGGTATAATATTCTCAACCAAAATCCTAACTATTAGTAACAAATACAATAATCACATTTCTATTTAATTCTAACAAACTTCAAAGTTATTTCAACGTAATGCACTCTTATACTGTTGTTTGAAAATGCCCATTACAAAAAACCAGCGTAGCATTGACACAAAATATGTGTCTCTGTGTGTGCGTGTTCGCGTGTGTTTGTCTGTGTGTGTGTGTGTGTGTGTGTGTGTGTGTGTGTGTGTGTGTGTGTGTGTGTGTATGTATGTATGTGCATGTGTGCTTGTGCGTGTGTGCGTGTGCGTGTGCGTGTGCGTGTGCGTGTACGTGTGCGTGTGCGTGTCGTGTGCGTGTGCGTGTGCGTGTGCGTGTGCGTGCGTGTGCGTGTGCTGTGTGCGTGTGCTGTGTGTGCTGTGGTGTGCGTTGCTGTGTGTGCGTGTGCTGTGTGCGTGTGCGTGTGTGTGCGTGTGTGTGTGTGCTGTGTGTGTGTGTGTGTGTGTGTGTGTGGTGAGTGTGAGTGTGTGGTGTAGGTGTAGTGTAGGTGTAGGTGTAGGTGTAGGTGTAGTGTTGTAGGTGTAGGTGTACGCATGTGCATGTGCGTGAGTTGTGCGTGTGCGTGTGTGCGTGTGCGTGCGCGTGTGGTGTGCATGTTCGTGTGCACTGTGCGTGTGTGTGCTGTGCTGCGCGTGTGCGTGTGCGTGTGCGTATGCGTGTGCGTGTGCGTGTGCGTTCTTTCGTCAAAATACTTACTGTACTGTACTGTATTTATAGATAATTAAATTAAAAATGTAAAGTTCAAAATTCTATTGATAGTCCCTTGTATTGGAATATACCAATAACAGTAAATATTTTAGTTAAATAAATAGTAAACTATCAAAAAAAATGAGAACACTCTTCTGAATAATATAACCTTTCACAATACACCTATCTACTTAGAGGACCATTAAATACAACGCGTAATGGCTAGTAATGGTTAATTTTGTACATGGTATTGTAATTAGATTTCCTTTTGGTCAAGGTGTGTAATATAAAATAACGTATTATGGTGTATGCATTCACATATCAAACATTTAATCATTCTTGAGGGAGTTTCATACATAGTCCATGTACAATTAAAATTAAAGAAAATTCTAAAATAACAAAAGCACTGCTTACCATATGCGGCAATGATGTTGGGACTTACCTATAACCAATAATTTCTATTAGAATAAACATACTCATTAATGACACTAGTAGCAATTTTTTAGCTAAATAATCGTACTGCACTTGCATTTTAATGTTAATAGACACTATATATATATATATATATATATATATATATATATATATATATATATATATATATATATATATATATATATATATATATAGTAGTTAGGATAGGGCCGGTGCTGGACCAGTTCAAGGTCACTCGCCCTCTGGTGGTGAGAAACGTAAGCTTTTGGAGCTCTTTCAAGGTGAAAGTTTAGGCGGTAAATTTAAAATGTTGGTTGCAAGGTAATCATAAATCTAAAATAGTTTTCAAGGCCAGAGGTTATTGACCTGCGGTGGTGTCACATTACCTTTCTTAGAAATATAAAAGGTCAAGGTGAAAAGCTAAAATAGATGTTGCAAGGTAATCATTCTTAGAAATCTGAAAGTTTTTGAGTAGGTTAGCAGTTTTGAAAGGATGCATGTTTATAATAAAAAGGCATCTCCGGGATTGCATGATTCAGTAAACTTTTATTGCTAGAAATGGTGAAAGTAATAAGAATGATAAGAAGAGAAGGAAAGAAAGAATTATTAAGTATTGATGAGAGAAAGAAAAGGCTCGAGGTGTTAATCAAGGAAATACAAAAATTGAGGGTAGATTTAGAGCTGTATGAGCTAAAAAGAAAATGATGCAACTTCGAGTGAATGTGCCATGAAAAGTATGAAATAAAGGTCCATTGTAATTTGAATGAAAGACGCTTTAATAAATAAGGAATTACAGTAGTGTATGTTATATTGCATAAGGAAAAGGCACTTCGTTTGAAAAAAAATAAAGTGTGTGTAGGCATAGAAGAAGAAAAAAGTGAAATTTAAAATAAGTTTTGTATGGTTTTAATTGAATTTATATATATATATATATATATATATATATATATATATATATATATATAGATATATATATATATATATATATATATATATATATATATATATATATATATATTAAACGAGTTTCTTATCATGATTTATTAAATTATACAAACTATGTAGGAAGAAATGACACATAAAACTTATATTACAAAGAAAGAAAAAGGTGAATAACATTATCCTGTTATATGAAATTTATAAGTCAGCATTTTTATGTGTGTATTTTAAAATAAATAAATATACTCTTTTTATCATATCAGATTAATTTTAACTCAAAATTTTGAATTTTTGTATATAGGCTGAATAAATAACAGCGCAAAGGATAGCAGTAAAATAAATTCAGAATTTAAAAAATTTCAAAACAAATAGTCTTGTGAAAATAGTACATAAAGGTTGAATATTGCGTACATTTATATTTATATTTATTTATAAATCACTAATCCTTTACCCAAAAATTCCAATTTTTGGCATGTAGACTAAACAGATAACAGCGCAAAAGATAGCATTCCAAAATTCTCAAAACTAAAAATGTGAAAAAAATTTTCAATTATTAATGACAATGTTTGTAGTTTTATCATATCAGATTAATTTTAACTCAAAAATTTTGAATTTTGTATATAGGCTGAATAAATAACAGCGCAAAGGATAGCAGTAAAATAAATTCAGAATTTAAAAATTTCAAAACAAATAGTCTTGTGAAGATAGTACATAAAGGTTGAATATTGCGTACATTTATATTTATATTTATTTATAAATCACTAATCCTGTACCCAAAAATTCCAATTTTGGCATGTAGTCTAAACAGATAACAGCGCAAAAGATAGTAGTCCAAAATTCTCAAAACTAAAAAATGTGAAAAAATTTTCAATTATTAATGACAACGTTTGTAGTTAGTATGTACAGAAAAGTTGAAACTTGCACAAATGAATAAATCATAACACTTTAGTCCTTTACCCAAAATTCCAATTTTGGCATGCGGACTAAACAAATAACAGCGCAAAAGAGAGGAGTTTCAAATTCCAAAATGTGGAAAACTTTGAACTTCCAACTAGCGCATGTTTGCTTAATAATTGCACACTCAGAGTAAGCGCTAAATATAGACTTGTAACGTGTACAAGCGTTTTTCAAAGCAAAATGCTTGCATTATCCTGTTTTTTTTCTTTATGCAGTTTAAAGTGTTGTTTTATTGAAAATTTTGGTAATTGTTGCAAAAATCAATCAATTTTAACAACGTGAATGCTTGTACAAAATTGTGTATGTTTTAGTAAGTAGAAAAGTAGTTTTTGCTTAAAATGAGAATCTCAATTTAGTGGGCCAGTTTTATTATTTTTGGTTAATTAATTAATTAAATAGATAAATGTCACTTATAAAAAATTTTTCTGAGAATTACGTGCAAATTTTAAATTTTCTGGAGTGCATTTTTCTAGGACTTATTCTACCTCCCTCTAGCCCTGAGCTTGACGGCAACCTTATCGACTCGTGCTTCCTCTCTTTCATTTGCACAAACGTACGTCTTTTACTCTTCGTTATAACATTCCTTTACTTACGCAGACGTATATCACGCAATGATATTATAATGTTGTTCTTTAATTATTATAAAAATTGCTGACATATACGTTCCGCAATACGATAATGCTCATTTATATTTTATTTTAATTAATTTCTTACAATAACAGCTGGTAACAAATATTCATATACATTACTTATTTTTCAATTTATTAGTACATAATAGATACCATGCAATGTATGTTCATTATACTTCAGTGTTATTTAAGTGAAATTATGCTTTTTTCCTAACATTGAAAGTTTTTATTCAAAAATCTGTATATATATATATACCAATCATTTAAGAGCGCACATGGTAGCACTTTCAAATTTAAATTTAAGGAACACATAAGAGATTCTATGCAATTTTGAACTCACTTAAATTTTATGCTGTACTAAAATCATAAATCAACATTAAACTTACTCATTTAAATTTTCTCTGTTTTATAATAAAATAAATCACATTTTATTTGTAAATACAAATATGTAGTAATTTGTTCTATTTATAACATTAAATCATAACTTCATTTAAGTGGTGATTCAAGCTTGTACATATAAAAACAAGCCTGTAATATTAAAATGGAATATCAATAAAGTTATGTATGAGTGTAATTTTTAATGTAACTATAAATAAAAGAAATGTAGAATGATATACAAAAGTGCAAGTTGTGTTGCATAAGTAATTGGCGTGCATCTTTTATTAAAAAATTTGAATGACTGCACTATTTACACAAAATATTCGAGATATATAAAATCATGTGTATATTTCAATGATTGATATTTCAAATTAAAATTTTGTATTTAACACTTACATGTTTAAATATTATTGTTATTAAAAGCAGATTTACTATCTACCATCCTTACTGTATATTCATTTTCAGGAAAACCATAAGCATACATGAATTTAAAACATTTTATTTATTTATTTAAAGACTATAATATTGATCTACAATAAAGCAAAATACTACATTAAATAAAAACTATCACTACACATTTGTACAAAAGTTAATTACTAACATTTACAAAAAATAATAATAATGCACACAATTACATATCCTACTGTTCAAAACTAATTACTAACTTACATCAAATAACACACACAAACACATGTACTTATCACACTTCAATCCTCCAACGTACGCAAAATATTTTCACTGTCTCTAATGTTTTTCCGCACACACTCTAAATGACGATTAGCCTCTGCCAGTTCATTACTAAGTTTTTCTACTCGTTCCATCACAATCGCCTCACTATTAATGTAGTCACTATAAATTTTTCGCAACCACTCTACACTTTTTGTCTTAAACTCCTGCAGGGTTGGTGGGTTCTGCTTCATGCTGGGTGAAGTGCTCTATCAGAGCTAATTTTTTTCCTCCGTATTGAAGATTTTGCAGTGGTGGAGGTGTTGCTAAAACTGTTGTTGCTGGTGTTATGCTGAAAAGATAAATAAATTTAGTACTCTATGAATTAATTAGGGGGCTATCATTTTAATTAAATTATACTTACTTTTCAAAGTACCGTGAAAATTCGTCCTCTACATCACTATCTCTTATTGAGATGATGGGGATGGTCTCTTCGAAGGGTGCTAGGGTTCTTTGTATGTTTGTCGTTGATGGTTGCACCAAAACGTTATGCAAAATGCATGGTTTTTCTTTTGTTTTTAACGATAATTTAGACCTTTTATTAGCTGAAGCCATTACTACTAATTTCATGCAATGAATGAGTATTCAATTAAAACTTTCACATTATATACACATAGATCTGTTAACGTCAACAAAATTGGTAACAACTGGAAGTGGTAAGTGTAACGAACTGAGCTGTGCAAATAAAGGTGATGAACTCTAAGGAATGCATCATAATCTAGACATGAAAAGGTATTTCATGCCATGTCAGCAATATTAGGTTATTAGATATTACCAGTAAACGTCCACTAAAGATAATACTAAAGAAAGTGCAATATCTGCATCTTTCTGAACTGAAGCTCTTGGGAACACGCAATCTAAAGGCAATGAACTAAAGAGTGTGAAAGTGTCAAATTTCATTTTCATATAAGTCGAGTTTTGTATGCTGCATAAGGTCAAATACAAGTTATAACAAGTTTGTGATATTTAGCCTTGAATGGGGGCTTATATGACTATATAAACCGATAAACAGCATTTCTGTACCAGTCAGTTTATTGCACTGGTAATATTTGTAATTTAAACCTAAAGTACTTCTATAGTTACTTAAATTATTATTTTTGCAGTTATAATAAATAAAATATTTGCTACAAGTCCATGACTGTGTGATAGTGTGTGCCTAAAGTACTTCTATAGTTACTTAAATTATTATTTTTTGCAGTTATAATAAATAAAATATTTGCTACAAGTCCATGACTGTGTGATAGTGTGTGCTTCATATTTTGCATTGTTGGATACAGTTTTGAAGGTAACTATGACTGAGGTTGTACCACGTAGTAGTGATATTGTTAATTTTACAACACGTATTATTCCATTGTTAAAAACCAAAATGAATTTGTAAAGCACATCCGTATAATTAACACTAATATTAAGCTATTCCAAGATATAATTCAAAATAAAATTTATTTAGAAGCAAGTAAAATTTGCTTAAACTTGAAAGTAATTTATCATTGTTAAAGTGCTATCTTGTGAGACTTAAACGGTTAAAGAACGCTTCAGAGAAAACAGGTAGTGGTATGGCCACTAAAAACGTACACATAAATTAGGTTGGTACTCTATAGGTTCATGTTTTAATGGTAGGTTACTTACAGGCATTATAGTCAATATAGCAAACATTAAGGACCCTCTTATTTTTTACAAAATGCATACAATAGTTTTGCACGAAAGGTTAAAATAATGCTAAGGCAAACGATGCTAAAGGTCAATGTCATTTTAGCCTGCAATTTCATGCAACCTCAAAATCATGTTATCGAGTTGAAGACTCTTGCCATTAAAAATTATGCCATCGATATTTCCACCAATTTGCGTGAGTGGTATAACAATAACGTTTATTACAAATTACAAAAAATTAGAGGAGTTTTCGAAAGGGATTCTGGTTGAGCATTACACGAAGTTTTACATTTAAAGGTGAATATTAATAGCTATACTGCATTTAGAGGTGGCCTTTCGACTTACGTTAAAGTTCCTTACTTCATAGCAGTAAAGCATGCGGTAGTGAATGTTAAGAACGATGACGAGTATTGCTTCCTGTGGGCCGTTGTTTCGGCATTATACCCAGTGCAACTTCATTCGGATAGAGTTTACAGTTATCCTCATTTTAGAGATGTTTTGAATTATGATTCCCTTTCCCATTAAAATAGATGATGTAAAAAAATTTGAAAAGTTAAACAACCTCTCCATTAATTTGTTTTGCATTCAGGGGAAAGGTGTATTACCGCTAGTATTAAGTGTAAATCAAGAAAATAGTGTCAGGGAACCTATAAATCTTTTAGTACTTTCGCCTAATTATCATTCTGCGGGTTCTACTGCTGATGCTATTAATACAAAAAATAATACTGTTTATCATTTCGCGTGGATTAAAAATATGTCAGCTCTTTTTTCTAAACAACTATCGAATAGGGAGCACAAGAAATTTATTTGTTATCGATGCTTGAACCACTTTTCGTCAGATCGCCTTCTACAAAAACATGTCACTCTCTGCCATCAACTTAATCAATGTTCAGCCAGGATGCCTACCGAAGCGGAAATGTTTCTGCAGTTCAAAAATTTCACATTCCAGGAAAAGGTACCGTTTGTAATTTATGCGGATTTAGAAAGGTGTACAAATTTAGCATCACTTGAGGGTAATACTCTATTTCATTCCAAACATATTCCCTTCAGCATTGCTTACTACTTAAAGTGTTCATACAATGATTCTTTATCTCGATTTAGGCTTTATAGAGGAAATGATTGCATTCAATGGTTTGTTAAAGAGCTTCAAAGTATTGCACATTGGAGCACCGAAATCATCAATAAAATAATTCCTATGGGTACTTTAACTCCCAATCAGGTTGAACACTTTGAAAGCAGCACGATTTGTCACATTTGTGAAAAACCATTTACAGATAATGATATAAAGGTTAGAGACCATAACCATTTTACTGGAGCGTTTCGAGGAGCATCACATCAGACTTGTAACCTAAACTATAAAGACTCCCATCTTACCGGTTGTGTTTCATAATTTGTCAGGTTATGATAGTCATTTCGTCATTAGAGAATTGGCTACTATTCTCGGTGATTTCACTCCTACCCATAAACAAAGAAACATATATCTCTTTCACAAAAGTAATAGAAGGTAGTAAAATTAAGTTTAGATTTATTGACTCTTTCAGATTTATGAGTAGTAGTATTGAAAAGTTATCAAACTATTTGGAAAATAGTAAAAAGTTATTACCGAGCTAATTGTAACAATGAAGAAGAATTTTCTTTACTAGTTCGCAAAGGTGTGTTTCCTTATGAGTATATTGATACGTGGGATAAATTAGACGAAACCAGGCTACCTCCCAAGGAAGCGTTTTTAGTCATCTTAATAATGACGGAATCAATGATGTTAGTTTTGCACATGCGGTTAATGTTTGGAACAAATTTCATATTAGATCGTTAGGGAGTACTCAGATTTGTATTTAAAAACGGACGTTCTACTTTTAGCTGATATTTTCGAAAATTTTCGGCAAACTTGTTTAAGTACTTACAAACTTGATCCTCTGCACTATTTACAGCCCCGGTTTAGCATTCGATGCTATGCTTAAAATTACACAAGTAAAGTTAGAACTATTTACTGATATTGATATGCTAATGTTTATTGAAAGAGGAATTAGGGTGGTGTGGCTCAATGTTCTAATCGGTATGCTAAAGCTAACAATAAGTACATGGGGAAAAATTTGATCCCACTTCCGAAAGTGTGTATTTAATGTACTACGACGTAAATAATTTATACGGAGCCACCATGTCAGAATTTCTACCATTTGGTGATTTTTTTTGTTGATAATTTTGAAACTTTAGATTTAATAAACCATCCTGATGATTCGGAAATTGGCTATATAGTCGATTGTGATTTAGACTATCCCATAGAATTACATGAGAGTCACAGTGATCTACCATTGGCACCCGAACATATGGTTCCACCCGTACCTGATTCAAATTCTAAAATAAAAAATTACTTACATTGTATCCAAAACGTAATTACGTAATTCATTACAGAAATTTGAAAGTATATTTAAAATATGGATTAAAGTTGGTAAAAGTGCATCGTATATTACGTTTTAAACAGTCCCCATGGTTAAAAAATATATAGATTTAAATACAACCATGCGTCAGCAATCTCAAAATGAATTTGACAAAAATTTTTATAAATTAATGATTAATAGTGTTTTGGGAAGCTGATGGAAAATGTACGTAAATATAAGGATATACGTTTAGTAACAAAATGGGATCGTCGCTATGGTGCTCGTGCTTACATATCAAAACCAAATTTTCATATTTGTACAATATTTAGCAATGATATGCTCATCATTCAAATAAACAAGCTGGAAGTATATCCAAATAAACCCATATATGCAGGCTTCAGTGTTTTAGACGTTTCAAAAACTTTTTATACAATTTTCATTATGGTTACATCCTACCTAAGTTTCCAAATAATGCTAAGCTCTTGTACACAGATACAGATAGCCTTATATACGCATTTCGGTTCCTGATATCTATGAGTACATTAAAGAAGACATTGATAAATTCGATACATCTGACTATAGTCCTGAAATATCTTTGGAATTCCATTAGTAAATAAAAAGTCCCGGCTTAATGAAAGATGAAAATCATGGCGCAATTATGTTGAATTTGTAGGACTTCGTGCAAAAATGTATGCTTACACTGTTGATAAAAAAGTTGTAAAAAAATCAAAGGGTTCTACCCATGCAAGCATCAAACAGATCACGATAAATGATTATAAACATATTTTGTTTGATGGTAACGTAATAAGGCGATATCAACATTTGATAAGGTCAAAGAGACATGATGTGTTTACAATCAAACAGAATAAAGTAATACTTAGTCCTTACGATGATAAACGGTTGGTAAATTTCAATTTCACTGATACCAGACCTTGGGGATTTAATTTTACTTTAACTTCTGTTTCAGAAAAACAATAATTATGAGCAGTCTCGAAAACAAACTGCATGATGAACTATGGTACAGTAGTGATCAAATATACAGAAAGTACCTGAAGCGTTCTTTGATGGGGAAGTGTTCCTCTGAAAGCTTTGTATTGAATATACTACAACATATTATTATTCCTGATGAGTGTTTTAACTGGTGTGCTATAAATTCAAAGTGTGCAAATGAAGTTATTATTAAGACATTATTTGATAAAAAATTAAATTGGACAATAGCTTTAAAAGTTTTACAAAATTGTGCATTAATAAAGGTTACAATTCATTAACTCTTAATGAAGTTGATAAAATCTTAGATGATATGAATTTACTTGGTAACATACCGCTTAAAATGTATGTATACAATTTATTATAGGGTGGTGAGGATGATTTAACAAATATTAAATGTAGCTTAGAGAATATTAATTCTGCTTATAAAGATACGTTATTTATTATAACTGAATGTATTGAGAAAGCAGCATATTATGCTAATTACAAATGCCTCGATATTTTGATTGAAATATTATTAGAACAAAACATTAACTATAAGTTTCAACCATGGGAAAACGAGAAACATCACAAAATTTTCAACTGGATATTAGAAAACATTCATAAAGGTGAAACAAATACAAATTCCTGTTTAGGATGGACATGTGGACCAGATTCAGGAATATGGCCCTCAAGTAATTTAAATGATTATAGAAGTACTTTAGGTTTACTATATAAGATAATGAAATTTTAAAACATTTCTTATGTAATATTTACTGAACTAAAATAAAATACAATTTTTTTTTATGCGTGTTTTATTTCATCTAAGAGCAAACATCCTTTGATGCAAACTATATATGTATAACTAATATAAGTAATTAAACAATATCATCCTTATTTATCCATGATCTTTCATCCAATCCCCACCACTTTACGAATAACTTATTATTCTTGGAATGAAGCACTTTTTCCACCAGGTACACATCGGATACTTTGTTTTCTGTAATTCATGTTCATAAAGCCTCCCAGTACAGGCTTTCCTTTCATGTCTTCCAACAGTAGGTGGTGGGTTAGTAATGTGAACTTTCACAATCTTAAATAGTTCACTAGACCAATTGGGTGTGTATCCTTTAGCAAAATACTTTTAAATTTACTGATTCGTACTACGTCACTAACACAATATCGATTCCGATCAAATATTTTTATGTGAGTGTAAGCCTGCAGCTTTTATGATTATCAACATCTTTGGGCTTCATTCCTGTAGTTCTATGCTTACGATTGTTATAATCCATCGTTATGGTATCAATTGTATCAATCCATTTGTATTTACCTTGCAGGCTGAATGACTTATATAGAGCACCTTTAATGGTTCTGATAACACGTTCAGCAATTGCAGCCTTCTTTGTGCTATAGGTGGAGTAATGGTTGACTTGATAACGCTGCATTAGTTTAGTAAAATGCTCATTGTAGAATTCTTTTCCTGCATCTGTCTGCAAATTTTAGGTTTCCGGCCTTGTTTGAAGATTGTTTGCATGGCTTTGCTAACTTCCTGACCTGTTTTCCTTTTTAATCTTTTAGTCCACAAGTATTTCGAAAACAGTCGATAACCACTAATATATACTTATAACCCTTATTTTGTTTGGCATATGTGGTAAATTCAGCTAAATCTGCTTGCCAAAGATCATCAAAACCTTTAATTATTGTTCGCCTTCGTTTAAAATTTTTCGTGCAGGTTTGTGCAATTCGTTAACGAGTTGTAATTTGGACATGGTGCTAATTTATCAACAATTTCTTTAAGTTGATGTAGTTTTTCCTCCAGCGCTAGATGAGCGTTAGCGTTTCCTTTGAAAGTTTTCTGAACTGCTTGTAAACAGAAATCAAGGTATCCTTTACTTATAGCATCACTATCTTCTTCAGGGTCAGCCAACTGTGTCAAACGATTTCCATCCAAATCGAACCTTGTTGATAAATAGTATTACTTAGTGATGACATCTTGAGGATCTATGGATCGGCCACATTGCTGAGTCTCTTATTCTCAATATCAAATTGATTAGCATCAATCAGTTTAAACTGAGGGGTTAGTTTCTTGAATTGATACTGGACATATGAACGTCCAAGTTTGTCAAGGGCATTTTAGTTGTGACATGTCGACATCAATGCATTCTCATTTATATTCTTTAAAAAGCGGTTGTTCGGTTTTCAATGTATCCATCTTCATATAGTTATTCTGCAATTGATATTATGTCATTTACAACACCTGTGTTTCCCGCTAATTTTTCTGCCCACAATACCTCCAGATCACGAATTAGTTCATGTATATCATTCCAATATTTATATTCAATGGGCCTGTTTGTTAATTCCTTAAAAACATAGCTCCACCTCCTCCATTGGTTGTGGTGGGTGATGATGATGACAGCAAGGGTTTGATTATTTGTGTATACTTTCAGTTGCGGCTTCCTCGAATCTGTGCACTTACGTCATAATCTCGCCATTATTACTACATTCGTAGCCTTTAAAATAGTTCTATATTTTTTCTATCTGTTGACTTTACTAGACTTAAATCGGGTTCATTCATAATAAGCAGATCATATAATCCTGGAGTCCCTTTATACGTGACACCTTTAATAATTATATCGTCTCCTTTAATTGTGATGGGCGTATTACCAATTGTCCATTTGTCAGTTTTGGTATCATAGTGGACTCCATACGTATGATCAATATCACCTTCAGCATTCTTCAATATACGTTCAACATATATACGCGGCAATTCATTGTACTGCTCGAGAAATTCTTCCGAGATGGGTTCATTATGGGAATCATCTGCGATACTAGACAGTTCTTCTTCTTCCTCCCCAGTATTAATCTCTCCCACGACGGATGTATCTAAGAAAGATGGAAGACTTGGGGGAGGATTTCTTTGAAAAACGGAAGCTGAGCTAGAGGACTAGTAGCACCTTACTGAATCACCTAATGGAGTGAGGCCTGGGGTCCGTTGAACTTGAGCTAGCGGACTAGTGGGGAGAGTAGTGTGCTTTCTTGGAAATATCAATACGGGTGGTTTTTTGGGTTTAACATCAATGACCTCCTTTTTAGGTGTTTTTTTATCGATTTTATTTACTATTTCAGTTAGAGGTTCTATTAAAGGCTTACAAGTACTTTCGAATGTTCTTTCATTATCAATGCGAGCAGTCTTAATACTGTTATACTTCTGCTGTATTATTTTACGAGCCTGAATAATTTTTTCTTTATTATCTTCTCCTTGTTGTCCATTGCGATAAACAGGTACCGGTTCACCTTGAACAGGTAGCTGTTTACACTAAACAGATAGCTGTTAATACCTAAACAGATCAGTTACTACTAAACTGCTGAATGCTGTTTAAGGTATTATGTATATATTCGCCTTATATAGCAAAACGGATTTAATAAACAGGTACCCGTTTACCATGAACAGGTAGCTGTTTCTACTAAACAGATAGCTGTTAATACCTAAATAGATCAGTTACTACTACTACTGAAAGTAGTTTAAGGTATTATATATTCATCAAATCTTTCCTATAGCGACCATTATTAATTCAGCATCCTTGTTTATGACCATGAAACCAAACGGATCTACCCAGCACTTTGAACAGATGTCCCGAAACAATTTCATGCTTATGGTGGGACTTATATGATCCTCATACGCATGTTTTAGTTTAATTCATCTTGCTCAAATAATATAATTAGATTCGCATTATCACGAATTAATTGCTTTGGAATTTTACTGTAAGTTTGACCCCAAATAGAAACAGTCAATATCGTTATGCCTGCCCATAGAAAAATATGCCTTTATGTTGTTTTGCTTTTCACAAGCGATATCATCGAAGATAAAAATAGAGTTTGATTTTGCACAATTAGGCTCAACACATCTTGATTGTCGCTGAAGGTAAAGTAACCTATGTCCTTCATTGGAAGTAAGATTTCCTGTAAAAGTTTGTACTTGTTTTGATTCAATGACTTAGAGTATACGTATACATGTTTAAATTTAAACCATTTTTTCAGTAAGCAGACTGATCATTGCGTTTGTTTTACAGCAATTGGAGGGCCGCATATAATACCACGTATACTATAGGAAGTAAATCACCATGTTTTGAAGTAATAGACTTTTCATCAAAGTCATGATTTTGAATCGGGAGTTTTGTTTCTGAGCAACTACTTTCATCTTTGATGGATGAAATAAAACTAAACGAATAATTAAAACATCTTTATTTATATATTAGACTATATTACAATAAAATTATAATTTTTCACTTCTCCGGTGAGTGGACTGTACTGTACAATAGCATCATGGAGAATAAGACCATACACAACGATTTCATTATCGAAAGGTGTTAGAGATTCCATTTCCAATTTGATGTCTACTGTTGAGTTTTTCAAGGATTCATTTTGTTTAGAGCAGTCGATTACAAATACTGGACATGGTTTGAATTCGGAATAGTTGAATAATGCATCTTTATTGTCGTCACCATAGTAATCACACCGGAACTTCAAAAAATTGTGATAGGCGGGTATGTACTGGTTAACGCTGAAGTTTAAATGCATTGCTTCATATGGATAATAGTCAGAATTCAGATGTACTTTAAGGTTTCTGATGTTAATGTGATCAACGTGGTTTTTCCAACTGCGTTGATGTTTTTATTGGGCATATGTCTGAGGTTGCTTGTTTTAAAGCAGGTAATTCATTCAACTCCCATTGACGAAATGGAATAGTAATAATAGAATTTTATTGATTCCTTCAAACAAGTTCAGTTTTGCAGCATCACTAAGTGTTAAGTGTGGTACTTTCCATTGAATTTTATTTAAGGTTACTGTTGCATCACCTTCACCATAGTAGCAGTTTGTATCGCTTCTAGATCGAATTAAAATCAACTCTTGACGCATATTCACATAACTTGACGATGATCCTCCATTATTCCAAATATGTAGTTCAATGGTATGCATACTGTAAAAGATTTTTCACCATTTTGCTCGTCAAATTGTACTTGTAATGGTTCTTCATTCTTTGGTGACCATCCCAAATGGCTTAGTGCTTTGCTCTTGCTTGCCGTATAAGAAATATATCCTTAAGCGTTGATGTTAATGCTGGATTTCTGTAAACGTTCACTCTTTGACCACCTAACTTGTAACGAATTTATTCGAAAAGAAAGTTGGGAAATTTATTGGTTAAGTTGCATGCTTTTCCTTCATTTTTGAGCTCAGTTTACCTTCTATGTACAGAAAACTATCTAAGTAGCCGTAATTAGATCTTGACTTTGAATTAAGATACGTATTTCTTTCGGAAGGTCCATATTTAGAAGATCCATAGGGAAGATAAGTGTGAATATCTGATTTAATTATAGTATCATCAAAATGTACGTTTTGAAACATGTTTAACGATTCGGCCATTGTCGGTGAGAACTTTTAAACCAATTGATGTTAAAAGTGTTTTTCTGCAGATGTTAACCGCAATGAGGTTGATGACTAATTAATGACTTACTGTAGGGATGATGTCTTTTAAACGAATTTTGAAAGATGGAATTGGTCCTTTATTAATTCTCAGGCCCATGTTCTTTTAGTTCTAATATTTCCAGATGTTTTGCATGATGAGTATCGTTCGATAGTTCATAATAAGTACAATCGATTAAATATTCCTTAGCTGCTTGTTTAAACACTTCATCCTTATATTGAAATGATGATGATGTCCAGTCAGTCTTATGAGAAGAATAACCTTCATCGTGTTTCTCTTCATTTTACTACTACTACTACCATCACTATTTTAACAGCACCAACAACAAAATGTTAAATTATTATTCAGATCGTTACTGCAATGATGTGAGGTATCCATACATAACGGTGAACTTCTGAGTTTGGATCGTTCCAGAAATGATTTTATTGCTGCTTGCATGACTTGACTTGCTCACAATTTCACTATGACTAAACACTGTTTAAGAAAATAAGTCTAGTTAAAGTATACCCCATTTTACATATGGTAGGGTGCTACTATTAAGAAGAAAATGTTTGTTGTTTTGCCAGCTGCATCCAAACTACTTATGAACACATCCTTCGTGTTTAGGAGTGTTTTAAATTCTTCAATTCGTGTTTCTTCTTTTGAAATACACATAAAAGCGTTCCGGTAATACACATTTAAAATCACCGTTTCTATCACTATACGTTCACCGTATTTAGTATTAATTATATCTATATTCGCTACTTTATACTTTCTTGATATATCGAGCTCGCACGCATTTTAAAGGGTTTACAATAGGTGCTTTGGTTAACCCTGTTAATTCCATATTTAACAATTACGAGTTTCAGACTGACTGATCTCAACATACAGCTCGCTACAATTTATATAAGAAATATCGTCCTTGACTACATAAATCTCGGAGAAGCCTTTTTATTATAAATATGCATCCTTTCAAAACTGCTAACCTACTCAAAATCTTTCAGATTTCTAAGAATGATTACCTTGCAACTTCTATTTTAGCTTTTCACCTTGACCTTTTATATTTCTAAGAAATGTAATGTGACACCACCGCAGGTCAATAACCTCTGGCCTTGAAAACTATTTTTAGATTTATGATTACCTTGCAACCAACATTTTAAATTTATCGCCTAAACTTTCACCTTGAAAGAGCTCCAAAAGCTTACGTTTTCACCACCAGAGGGCGAGTGACCTTGAACTGGTCCAGCACCGGCCCTATCCTAACTACTATATATATAATATATATATATATATATATATATATATATATATATATATATATATATATATATATATATATATATATATTTTAACTTTTAAATGCAAATAACTCAGAAATCAATAAATTTAGGCGACCTTTTTTATGTATAGGTAATTGACGTTCTTTTAGTTTTTAAACTTTTTTAAACATAGCTAAAAAAATACGTTTTTGTTTACCTAAATAATACCGTTTTATGTATACACTCACACAACGGCGAGTCACAGTTTGCTTTAAATCAAGTGTTTAATTATTGTGGGATTAATGATAATGAACTTACTAAAATTCGAGCAATCAATTCTAAAGTCACGTTAATAAAATCAACAGTAGTATAAGAACACCAACACTTCATTCCTTAAAAACACAAAAACACAAAAACCGGATGCAACCCTCCAACAATTATAAAAATAAAGAGTGCATGCAAAAGCAAATTAAGATTAAAACAACTAGCAAAGCAGCGACCATTTCATAAATTTGAAACGTTACGTTGAAAGGATTGTTAACGTGTCTGCAAAGTAAATTTAAAGCATTGTTGCCAAGTGACAAATTTTGTATTATTAATTAAAGAAATCTGGCAATTACTATAATAGTGTAGGCGAGTACTGCAGGCATTGGTAAAAGGGGAATCTCGAGTTATGTATATACAGGGCGTTGAGGTACAATTGTAATAAATTACATCGTTTGCATCATTTATATTATCGTCATTATTACATGAACATCATTTATAATATTAGATTAGTAGTTATCAGAGTTTAATTTGTACATACATGAATTAGTTGGGATCCAATAATTTTGAGTTAAATTTTTGTGTTAATGATATATGGAACCTTTGGAATGTTGTGCAATGACAAATAAAATTTAATTGTTATTGCTATCTGCTACAAATTATTTGTGTAATTTATTGTTCAGTAGGAAGGCAACGAATGAGATTAGTAGCCTGAGGGATTAAGGTAAGGATTTATGTTGATGAGAGAGTCCGAACGATATCATCAGAGCTTTCTGGCTAAAGTGTGCGTTGGTTTTTTAAGTAAGAGGCAGTTGCGCCCGTACCACGAGTTTATTTAGTAAAATTGTAAAAAAGAACTTAGCGGCAAATTTCACTATTACGCACCTCTCTGGGTTTGAATACATTTAGGGTAAATTGGTACATTCGTTGAACTGCCTCTGGAACGCAAATAGGTATTTCGAGCATTTACGGGGGCATTAAAAACCTCTTTTAAATCGGTCCTTTTTAGCGCCACAACTTACATAACAGAAACAATTCCAGAAAAATGTAGTTTAAAAAAAATAAAAATTTAAGGTATTTTCGTATAAAGTTTTCTTTGGCCGATATTTTGGGATAGGAACAAGATATGAAGATGCGGTTTTCGCGAGCTTGTTTAGGCATCATTTAGCTTTTTGTTCATGAAAAAAAGTCATACCAATGCATTTAACTTTTTTCCGAAAATTAACCGTATCTATCGGAATGTCGAACAAATCCCTCTAGCGACGACATGTGAAACTAACAAAACTTCAATGTGTATCCCAAGAAAACTTCTTTTCAACGCGCCCAAGTTTATTAAAATCGGATTAGCTGTTTCGAAGATACGGGGGGGTGATTTAAGGAAACCTTTGAATACTCCCCACCACTTTATTTTTATAGATACGTCAAAAAGTGCCAAACAAAAAAAGTTTAGATTATCCTCGTCTTCAAAGATCAGTTATTTTTTTATTAGATTAACATAGCAGAATTCACAGAAACATCACTTTTTTAGCCTTGACTTTAGCAACTAAAAACGAAACATTATTATTTAAACAATATAAATTAAATTGAGCAATTGAGTTAGATATTAAACCAACGAATATATAAAGATAAAAAATAGTTAAAAAATTGTAATATTTATTTCTTTTTGACTATACAAAATGTACATGCGCGCATATGATTATAGTGTATAAATTTATTGATTTTTTTTATAAATCTAATGCAAGAATATACAGGATATCCCGTAAATATTGCAACATACGCCAGGAGGTAAAATTATACCTCTAAATATGAAAAAGATTCCCATAAACGTACCCTTGAAGCGTAGTTTATTAGATGCAGGTGGTAATTCCTAAAGTATTACATAAATGAGATTCGGCTGACTTATAACACATAAGAAATGAAGTGTTGTGCAACGTATGAGGTAATTTTTAAATTTCTCAGAGGCGTAGATATTGGGGTCATTTGCGGTATTTAACCCTGCAACTTCTACGTTACTGGCATAAAATGAATTTCAGCTGCAGTTTTCGAATATCTAAAATCTTTTACACGAAAAATGTTTACCTTGTATAAAGCTAAAGTAAGTTTCGGGAAAGTTTGAATATTGTGAGAAGATACATATCTTGTTCCCGGCATTTATTAGTTGCAAACTAACAAACTAGTAGGTAAGTAGAATTCACAATATTTTAGAAGCGAATTGCAAAAATACTGTCATTTAATGGAGCGGATTTTGAGAATCTATTGTAAAAATTTTTTTTTTAAATAAAAAGTGTTTCTCGTTTTACCTTAAGTTATTATTGTGCATCAAAAAGAGATTGACTCTTTAGGTGCATCATCTTATAATATTCCAATTTTCTCCAAAACTACTTACTTTAGAGCTTTACACAAGGTAAATATTTTTGTGTAAAATACTTTAGATATTCAAAAACTGCCACTGACATTCATTTTATGGCAGTGACGTAGAAATTACAGGTTTAAATATTTTAAATGACCCCTACATCTAAGCCTCTGACATGTTTAAAAATTACCTCTTACGTTGCACAACATGTCATTCCTTATGAGTTATAAGTCAACCGAATCTTATTTATGTACCTTTAACATTTTAGGAGTTACGGGTAAATAACGAAACAATTTTTTTTCTTTAACAACCTGTATCTTATAAACAACGCATTATAATGTTGTGGTTTAAAGTGGTTTAAAAGCGCCACGTATAAATAATTTAATAATAAATGGGTGTAAATGTACTCAAAACAAATCGTTAAACTAACCAGAGATCCAAAACACTCAATAAAAGGTAATGCCGTTGTCTCAGTCGGTAGATTAAAGCAGGACAGGTTCATGCTTTTTTTGATTTGCTTTGATTTGCACTGCAATGTAATAATAATAAAAATTATCTCGGACGCCAAGTTATTTTTTGATTTTGCTCGGAATAACTAAACCGAGGATACACCAAAATGTCAAAATAAAAGATATACAAACTAAGTTTATTAAACATTTAAATTTAGAATTATATAGAATATATCTTAAAAACTAGTTGTAATAACCTTAAATTACTAAATTATTAGGATATAAATACCTGTTTGAAAATTTTGTACAAAACTTTTTGATAACATTTGGTATCCAAACGAATACTAAAATGCAAACCAAGGGTGATGTAATCTATGCACCAATATTGCGCAATATGTCGTAATAACAATGTTGTACGTTGTAAACCATACCAAAGATGAATTTTACTTCTTATAAATTTATCTTCATGAAATTAGAATAGTCCAGTGTTTATTGCCTTCTCTCGAAAGTTCAAATAAAAAACGTGATCTGAATTACTTGCAAAATTGTAATCAATAAAAGTAAAAGCGGTAAAAGTAAAAGTGCCTGCAAAAAGCAAATGTTTTAGATTTTAATATAATACAAGATAAGAGTATCTTACCATTAAATCAATGGCACTTTTTACAAAATTTAGGTGGAAACCCAAAAATGGCTTCCTAATCAACATAAGGTTCATCAAGCTATGCTCGACAGGACGCTTACGATATCAGGTGATATAGCGGTGCGCGAAGAAATGTGGGCAAAAAATTAATTCAAAGATATGGGAGTATACACCCCTAAGAAAATATGCACTTAAGTTACACTAAAATGCAAATTAAGTTGCCTACCACATACTTATAATTCATTAATAATTAAAAACTCTTTTTTCTTGTATTTTACAACTACATGAACGAAGAACGTAAAATATTCGTCACAGCATCTTCAAAGATACATTTATGGGAACTTTGTTCATGTTTAGAGGTATACTTTCACCTCTCGGTGTTTGTTACAATATTTACGGGACACCCTGTATATGAGTAAGTTCAAAATAGTCTATATATATATATATATATATATATATATATATATATATATATATATATAAATTAATTTTCAAGTTCCTTCGTACCTTTCCCGACACTACAACACTTTTTATTATCCTGCACCTAAAACAAATATATTGTATCAATGCCCTATTTTTAATTGTATGCGACTGTATAATAATTTGCCAAATCCGTAGGTATGCTTGCAGAGTCTTTTAAATGCAATTGAAACTTAATGGTTATTTTACTTACCCTTACTACTATATATATGACTACCGTTTAGTTACCATGGCAAGAACTTGGTTTTATGTTCATTAGCAACCTATTTAGTCTTAGTTTAAGTTTATTTTTATTTCTTTAATTTTTATTTAGAGTTCAATTTTCTGTTATATGCGTTATTTTACTTACTTAATTACGTCTTTGAAAAGCATTTATGTATTCTTTACTTGTTACTGTTTCATCATTGTCCTACAATAGGATTATTTTCTGTTGGCGAATAAACATTATTATTATTATTAGTATTATTATTATTATTATTATTATTATCTCTTACAGTTTTCGAAATACCTATGTAGTCTCCACCAATGTAGGATATACTGCATAATACTTATACACTCATGAAACGAAGAAACAAATCATGCATCTACACTATATGATTGTTTTATAAACAATGATTATATGGTTTCAAATCAAAATTGCTTTATACAGTTCACTTGAATTAAAACGTATGTCATTATTGTGGTGACTTTAACAACGTATTGAATAACTTGATAATTTTCTATTATTTGCGAGTAGACATATAGAATCGATTGTGTCTAGACCAGAAGCCATTGTGATTGTTAATCGTACTTTCACATTTGCTAACCGATACAGTTTACAGTGTAAAAATTGCTAAGGATAACGTTACAAATACAATTTTAAATTAAATTCAGTTTTTTCACGAAACAATATTCCTGGCTTACATAATATTTTTAAATACGCTTCAAAGTTTTTATGCAAAGCCATTATTTATGAGCATTATGTAAAGTTTCCTATTTAAGTTTAAATCTGGGTTTGACCGACTTCTAACAATCTTTTGAAAGCGTCCTATCAAAAACTTAATTATTAAACACTATTTTTTAAGAAAGCAAACAGTTTTATACATTTTATAAAAGAAATTGACGTAGCCAGCATATTTCTTTTTGTATCTTACTTACATTAAAGCAAGTTAGAAATTATATAAATGTACGCTTGAAAATTTGTTGATCCTACCTGATTTCTGGACGTTTTGAAGGTATCTGATTATATTTTCGTAATCGTGTGTGTGTGTGTGTGTGTGTGTGTGTGTGTGTGTGTGTGTGTGTGTGTGTGTGTGTGTGTGTGTGTGTGTGTGTGTGTGTGTGTCTGTGTGTGTGTGTGTGTCTGGTGTGTGTGTGTGCTGTGTGTGTGTGTGTGTGTGTGTGTGTGTGTGTGTGTGTGTGTGTGTGGTGTGTGTGTGTGTGTGCGTGTGGTGCGTGTGTGTGAGTGTGGAGTGTGAGGTGATGTGAGTGTGAGTAGTGTGAGTGTGAGCGTGAGCGTGAGCGTGAGCGTGAGTGTGAGTGTGAGTGTGAGTGTTGGAGTGTGAGTGTGAGTGTGAGGTGTGAGTGTGAGTGTGAGTGCAGTTGAGTGTATGTCTGGGTGTCTGGGTCTCTGGGTGTCAGCATGTCTGCGTGTCTGCGTGTCTGCGTGACTGCGTGTCTGGGTGTCTGTGTGTCTGCGTGTCTGCGTGTCTGCGTGTCTGCGTACCTGCGTGTCTGCGTGTCTGCGTACCTTCATGTCTGCGTACCTGCGTGTCTGCGTGTCTGCGTGTTTGCTTGCCTGCTTGACTGCTTGCATGTTTGCCTGCTAGTGTGCGTGTCTACGTGTCTGCGTCACTGCGTGTCTACGTGCCTGCGTGTCTACGTCTCTGCGTGTCTGCGTGTCTGCGTGTCTGTGTGTCTGTGTGTCTGTGTGTCTGTGTCTGTGTGTCTGGGTGTCTGGGTCTCTGGGTGTCTGAGTATCTGGATGTCTGGGTGTCAGCGTGTTTGCGTGTCTGCGTGTCTGCGTGACTGCGTGTCTGCGTGTCTGCGTGTCTGCGTATCTTCATTTCTGCGTATCTGCGTGTCTGCGTGTCTGCGTGTTTGCTTGCCTGCTTGCATGTTTGCCTGCTAGTGTGCGTGCCTGCGTGTCTGCGTGACTGCGTGTCTACGTGTCTGCGTGTCTGCGTCTCCGCGTGTCTGCGTGTCTGCGTGTCTGCGTGACTGCGTGTCTGCATGTCTGCGTGTCTGCGTGTCTGCGTGTTTGCTTGCCTGCTTGCATGTTTGCCTGCTAGTGTGCGTGTCTGCGTGTCTGCGTGACTGCGTGTCTACGTGTCTGCGTGTCTGCGTGTCTGCGTGACTGCGTGCCTGCGTGTCTGCGTGCCTGCGTGCCTGCGTGTCTGCGTATCTTCATGTCTGCGTGTCTGCGTGTCTGCGTGTCTGCGTGTTTGCTTGCCTGCTTGCCTGCTTGCATGTTTGCCTGCTAGTGTGCGTGTCTGCGTGTCTGCGTGACTGCGTGTCTACGTGTCTGCGCGACTGCGTGTCTACGTGTCTGCGTGTCTGCGTCTCTGCGTGTCTGCGTGTCTGCGTGTCTGCGTGTCTGCGTGTCTGCGTGTCTGCGTGTCTGCATGTCTGCGTGTCTGCATGTCTGCGTGTCTGTGTGTCTGCGTGTCTGCGTGTCTGCGTGTCTGCGTGTCTGCGTGTCTGCATGTCTGCGTGTCTGTGTGTCTGCGTGTCTGCGTGTCTGAGTTTCTGCGTGTCTGCGTGTCTGCATGTATGCTTGTCTGCGTTAAAAGATAATAATAACTGACAGCTGATTACAAAGCGGTAGTTGCTAACAAAACAATTTACGCCAAAAAATTCAAGATTTAATGAAAAAGTTAGTAATTTAGTAATAATGTAATGCACTATTTTTAACAGTTTTAATTATATATGCAAACAAAAAAAACGAAGGGCAAGAAAGAAGACAAACGGATTTCAGGTAAGGTGTCAGATAAATAATATTTTAGTGAGATCAAAGGGGTGTGCTAATGGTTTTCCTTATTTTAGAATTACGGAATGGATCAAAAAGGAAAAGGGTTATAGGTTACATAGATGTGAAGAAAATGGTTAAAATCGTCTGACCCTTTGTCGAATTCTAAGATGATGGTTCATATTGTACATCAGTTAGTCTTCTACGAACTGAACCAAAGATGTACAAAGATGAAATTCCTATAAAAGTTACACATACACAGGTACAGATGGTATATTCCTAAACTTCTTTTAGTTGTAAAACATAGAACAATAACAACAACACCCAGAACAAAAACTACCACAAGCTGAAAATTATAATGAGCCAGTAGGAAAGGCTACAGAATAACAAATTCACATACCTACCTCTAAAGATGAGATGGAAGGCGAGCTTTTCGTGAACTATACGAATGGTAAATTTTAAAACCACACTAAGCGAAGAAAACAATGTATACTCAGGAATCTCGAGTAGAAACTTATTTTCTTAATTAAGCAATTCCTTTTTAAATGTTCTTGCGAAGAGTGAAATTAAATCATCGGATCATTTAAAGGAATGCTTCAGCAACCAAACATACAGTGTAAACAAAATGCAAACTAAATGAAAGGAAATAGTGTTATCTATGAACCAACGAAACTGCGTGTTTACCAAAGCAAGAAATTAGAAAATGATTGAATAGCTATTGTAAAATTAGAATTTATTATGTATAAGAAGGAAGTATAGGAAACTAAAAGTACTTGAATGTATATTAAGCTGTGTAACAGTAAGATTAAAAATGTAATATTTACCCAAATCAAATAAATAATTGAAAATTGAGAAATTTTGCTACTATATTATAAATACAAGTGGGTTAAATACATTTAGTTAGATATGTATAAATAATATAGGGAATAAGTAACAATTAGAGCGAATTAGAATGTTTGTCAAAATCAGGTATAGTATAGTTGCCGCAATCATGCTACGAACCTATACATCTCGCTGACTAAGCTACAACAGGGCAAGCTAAAATAGCTGAGTCAGCATTAGAAAACATTTTATGGCGGTAACCATATCACAACGAAATTAAAAATTAACTTTTAATGTAGCCTTATTATTCATATGTGTCAAAAATAAAACCTCAGGGCTTGATTAATATAAATCTAAATGAAACTGGGCAAAATACCCTAAGAATATATATATATATATATATATATATATATATATATGTGTGTGTACATATGCAGGGTGTCTCAATAGTACGTCCTCGGTCGATAGCTCCTTAGCCATTAAACTTAGAAGATAATTTTAAATACGAAAGTTGTCTATTTTTATAAGCTGCACAATCTGAAAGTAGTTTGGCTTCTACAGGGTGTAATATAAAAGCGGTACAATATAGAACTCTTGATTTTCAAATAGAACACCCTATATATTATTTTATCCTTTTATAAGAATTACTTACAAGCTCAATCTTACAGTTTTGAGATATTTGCAAAGTTAACTAAAACTTACATTTTATGTAGTAATTCATGTAGGCGTATCTCAGTTATTTTAAAGATAAAAAAAATCTTTGGTATAGAATTTATTCATACATGCAATTTATATATATATATATATATATATATATATATATATATATATATATATATATATATATATATGTATATATGTATGTATACATATGTATGTATACATATGCAGGGTGTCCCAATAGTGCGTACTCGGTCGATAGCTCCTTAGCCATTAAACTTAGAGGATAATTTTAAATACGAAAGTTGTCTATTTTTATAAGCTGCATAATCTGAAAGTAGTTTGGCTTCTACAGGGTGTAATATAAAAGCGGTACAATATAGAACTTTTGATTTTCAAATAGAACACCTTATATATTATTTTATATTTCGATTCTCCTTATAATTTTACATCTTTTTATAAGCTTTACTTACAAGCTAAATCTTATAGTTTTTGAGATATTTGCAAAGTTAACTAAAACTGACATTTTTATGTAGTAATTCAAGTAGGTGTATCTCAGTTATTTTTAAAGATAAAAAAAATCTTTGGTATAGAATTTATTCATACATGCAATATATATATATATATATATATATATATATATATATATATATATAGGGTGACTGGTAACTTATGCAGTTAACCGAAAGTGCTAATAGAGGACCCTAAACCGAAAAACGTTTCTTAGTAAACTACCAGATGAAACCCAATAATAACTAAACTACAGTATTTTAAAAATGATTGTCCCCTTGTGAAAACCACTGGTACTAGTCACAACTTTAATTAAAAGATACAATTTTTCGATAAATCGGAGTGCTTGATTGGAATCAGCGATTGTATCTTGTGCTACAATCTGACCTGTCAATGTCATATCGATTGTTGCTATGTTGACATCTATCAAATGAGTGAATTGTCCTCCTACTGTAAGTAAATCAATCTTGAATTTCACAACATTAGAATGGAAAGATATAATTATACCAATTAACAGTATTGTGACATGTTAATCACTTATGGCATGTCTAATGGAAATGCTGCGGCAGCAAGAGAGCTGTATTTCCAAAGATTTCCCATGCGAACAATTCCTGATGCTTCAACATTATGCACCGAGCTCGTGCGACAGCGTCTTTTGCGCCCAAACGAGGGCGTGTTGGTGGTAGACCACATCGCCATGGTGTACGTGTGGAAGAAGACATTTTGGATATGATAGATGGCACACTTTCATTAAGTACTCAAGAAATTGCACGGAAGCTAGGAGTGTCGCAGTGGATGTCTTGGCCAACTTTAAAAATAAATGGCTTACACCCCTACAATTTCCAGAGAGTTCTAGGGTTATTGGCAGCTGATTATCCTCTGCGCCAACGATTCGGTGAAACTGTATAAATGATCTTATCAGCGGTTCTTTTACTCTTACTATTTTGTCTTTGAGTTTTTCCTAAAAGTTTATAACTAAAAGTTGCTTCTTGAAGCCCTCTAAGTATGTCATTTCAGTTAACAGCATAAGTTACCAGTAACCCTGTATATATAACATAAAGTGGAAGATGTTTCATAAATAAATTTACCCAGGTTAGGTATGTATATTTTATTTTGTATTTGTGGACCGTGATCTAGATACAAACGGAAATGCCATGCAGTTCTGGGAGCACCAACCACTAATGAATATTATCAGTAGCAGTCATTTCGGCGAGGTTTGAACTCGCGGCGCTGGGGCGAAAGGCAAGATAATTGTTTATGCGTATATGTTTAGTCGATTACATGTATGTTGTACATGTAAGAGGAAATATAAATAATTTAAAAATATTCATATCACGACTGTCTCTATTGCCTCTATTTGCTAATATGACACGACATAGCCATAAGAAAATTATGTGGTGACCATATCAGATATATTAATTGAGATGGATTAAAACAAAATAATTCAATCACACTAATACAAAATCAACATTACGTAATTTGTATAAATAAGATAAAATTTCAACTATTATAAATAATGTATACGTACTGAATAATACATACAATTACGCCTCAATGATTAAAACAATTGCCTTCGGCTGGATGTTCTAAATTTAACTTAGAAACGATATTACACTTGAATGATTACTTTAACAATAATCATGAACGCAGAGTGGCATGAATAGTTACCAATGTTAAGCGTATTCTAGGTTTAGTTGGATTATGTAATAGATTTTCAAAGAAACCAGGATGTAATCAGATAGTATACTATTCTATTAAACTATAAAAAGCAAAAGTGTCGTTGACGTTTAGACAAACAGAAAATGCTTAAGTAGGAGTAAAATTTTCTTGAAAATAGTCGCAAGCCGTCAGCGCTGCTTGTTATGAACAATGCCGACTTTAGAAGATAAAATAACTTGTCGAATTTATGTCACACATCGTATAATGTAGTACCTAATAATAATTCAAACCTTCCGTGATTACCAACTAATTTAAAATTTTCTGGCGAACACATCATTTTGAAGTACTGTGTGGTTCAATCCTTATTTTGTTTGTAATTTTCGAATAATTTTAATTTTATCGAATTATATCAAAACGTAAAACATTTTGGTACCGTCAAATATATTGTTGAAAGCTTCTTTACTTTATTATAAGTTTTTGTTATGAACGAATAAGTTCAAAGGTAAATATGTAATTAAAAATTATTGTTAATTTTAATAAATACATAAATAAAAAGTCAACCTCGAGTAGGATTTGAACCTACGACCTGTAAAGTACAGGTCGTAGGTTCAAATCCTACTCGAGGTAAACCTTTTATTTATGTATTTAATAAAATTAATAATAATTTTTAATTACATCTTTACTATGTTTTACTATTTTCAGTTTCATTAAAATACGTCTAGTTTGATAATTTTAAATGCATTTTTATTGACTTTCACTTCAAATGTATTTGAAAATTAAAATATCAGTACAATAAGGTAAAATATATAAAAACAAATGTAGGGAAAGGGTAAGGTCTTCATAACCATTAATAGGAAATGTCTAAAATATCAGAAGAGCTTCAAAATTTCAGGAATAAAATTTTTTATTTGGTTTATAGATTGCCACTGTTAAAATGCTGATAATACAACAATTCGGAAATATAGTACAGTAGTTGATAGTAAAGATATTGTAACGTGCGAATTCTTGGCTATCGTTACTTTGGTTTAAGTTTCGAGTTTGTGTTGTTATTGGTAAATATATTTACATTACGTTGGTATCTTTTTTCTTTCAATAATTAAATTTTGGTATATGTCGATATTTTCTCTTTAGTGTACTTAATTACGAATCTCTGTGTAAATATTTTGGTTGTCTGTAATGAGTATTTAGACACATCAGTTTTGTTTTATACGCAACTCGAAGCGAACTGATGCTATTTCCGTTTCTTCTACCGCCCGTTTAGTGCTACCATGTTTCTTAAGTTTTGCTCCCTTATATAAGGGAAAAAGGGTACGCCCTACATTAAGGGGTTAAGATAAAGCTTTGTATGTGGAGAACAAATGAAAATTACCTTATCTTAATATATGGTATACATTTTGTTTACATGTACGTTCAGTACGAATGAAAATTACCTTACGTTACCGTATGCTGATCACGTTGATAGAAATGAAGTTCTCAAAGTGCAGTTTTGTTTTAAAATAAAGTAATACATTATATTTATTTTGAGTACAAGAAAATGTAAGTAATACGTATCTTCGGTTTCTAAGATAAGAGTATCTGAGTGCATAACTTAGTAACTGTAGTATTTGTTGACATAGGTCAAGTAGACGTTATTATTGATATAGTGTTGACAATTTTTCATTTTGAATTCTTCGTAAAGCTAAGATATATATATATATATATATATATATATATATATATATATATATATATATATATATGTGTGTGTGTGTGTGTGTGTGTGTGTGTGTGTGTGTGTGTGTGTGTGTGTGTGTGTGTGTGTGTGTGTGTGTGTGTGTGTGTGTGTGTGTGTGTGTGTGTGTGTGTGTGTGTGTGTGTGTGTGTGTGTGTGTGTGTGTGTGTGTGTGTGTATGTAGTTGTGTTGAATTAGAATTATGTAATAACGTAAAGCTTTACGAGAGATACCGTTTTAGATATTTTACGCTGAAATTAATCAGACATTTTGTTTTCTTAAATATACTAATAAACATAGCTGTTTAGTGTTGTATTTTAATTATTAAACCTATAAAATTATATCTATGGGCATATCTCTGCATCCCTCACAACCTGTTAAAAACAGTTCTCAACCTATGGTAAATTTCGTAAGCATTGAACCTTGCTGAGCTAGATCGTGGTGCAACTCACCTTTTTAATATTATTCCATCACACCTTTTAATTTTTTATTTGTTATAATATAAAAAATTTCACAAACTATAATTAATTATTTTAAGGTTAGATAAAAAAGCTAGATTGTGCTGAGTAAAATCCCCATAATGCTTTTGACAATAACAATTTTTCTTGTATATTTTTGTCGTTGAAGTGTTGCATTTTACCGAGTAGCTTGTATCGAATATAAAATTTTATCTAAATATGTATTATCGAACATATGTAGTTCAACCATATATGTTCCTTAACGTTGACTTCATAGAAATCTGTTTTGAGATTAAGGTAGAATAAAGTAAATTATTATGAAGTTAGGTACATAGTCATTTTGGGATTATAAGATTTTTGATGGGTTAGGTGCTGTGAACCAGTAAAACCATTTTGGGAAGCTATGGCTATAAATATAAATTTAATATTTAAGGAAAAGTGTTCAGAGTTTCTTACGGTCCCAAATTATGGTACTTTGTCTATTTATTTCCTTTCTTCTTTTTCAACCGGAATATTAATGAGTTTATTTGTATACCTTTAAGTTTTGTAATTATTATATCTAACATGCAAAAATGACGAACTTTGAGCAGTACTTTTGTAGTCAATTTACTAGTTGAACCACGAATTAAGGTGAGTGATACGATGGCTAGAGCACTGGATGCCAGAAGTTTTAGCTGATTGTGGAGTTTAATAGAGTTTTTGGGTAAACAGTTTTGCATTCCTGAACTATGAGATCTAGTTCAGTTATTATTTTGAAAATGTAATGTCAGGTGGTAACGATCGTAAAAGATACAACTTGGTAGGTGTTAATTTGTCACGGCCGCTCGAGGGCGAAGAGGCCTCTCTCAGACAGGCTTAAGATCGAAGCTTACATTGCCAGGCCCCAGGAATCTTTTAATCCCAACGATAAGTATTAATCATGCTGCAGGTTTCACCAAGATTACTACAAAATCGATACCAGCATAACCCACTAAACTCAACATAAAAAAGAAGCCTCAAAAAGATTGATTCAGTACCAGAAACTATTTGGTATAGAATGACACACAGGAATTTTCCATAAACATTTAAAAATTGGAATAAATATCAATAATATGAATAATTGTAGCAAAACAATTCATAATCAGTTGTTCAATACAGAACGATAATATTGCGTACACTATCTTAATGCTGTTATAGGTTTCTATATAGAAATTCAGTTTCAAAATATCATGGGCTCAAAAAGCCAATTTCGAATTACCACATGAGTTACTTTTAGATTCACAGAACTGGTGGTCCCATCTTAGGTATTTATTATACCCTTTCAGTTTATGAGAATGACCTTATAGCTTCTTTTTAGTATTTAAGTAGTAAGTAGTATTACGTAGACTGTTTGGAATTTCAGTCTAGGGGTGCTTTTTATAAGCCAGGACAAGTTTGGTTCTTTAGTGAGTTGGATAATTGTTGTGAATAACGAATCAATGTTGTCTGTGAAATTGATTATTAGCATTAAATATGAAATAATTGTTACCCTTCATGCATTGTATGGATAAGAGTAAACAGAAATATACGCAGTGTGAATGGTGTTAGATGCGAATTAATTACTAGGTTTGTTCAATTGAAACCCATCTTTCGTCTGTAACAAATATATTCGGAAACAAAATTTACAAATAATCACCTCTACAATGAAGCAACGTACCCCACTGCTTCGTCAACCGATTTATACCTTGCTCGTGAAATTTTTGTGGCAGCTGGTTGAAGAACTCCTTGACGGCGTTTTGTATTTCAGCGTCCGATTCAAACCGTCTACCTCTCAATACATTTTTCAGAGGCCAAAGATATCAAAATAGCAAGGCGATAAATTTGTAGAGTGGGTGCTCTAAAACGCTCCATTTTTTTCTTTGCAAATTTTCATTCACTACGTTTGAGACGTGAGACCGCGCGTTGTCGTGAAACAGAATGACACCATTGGAAAGGTTTCGAGACGTTTTCGTTTTATTGGTTGATGAAGTTTATTCAGGGTTTCGTTGTATTGATTTGCATTAATATTCACTCTGTGTTCTTTAAATTCTATCAGCAACGGCCCTTTGTGACAAAAAAATTTTTTGCATCACCTTGCCTGCGGAAGGTTGTGCCTTTTTTTGGTAGTGGCGACTTTCAATATTTCCATTGCATCGATGACAACTTACTGGATGTTTCAAAATAATGCCATCAAGTTTCTTCACCAGCAACTTTTGTTAGAAGGAAGTTATTACCATTTTCGTTGTACTCCGTAAGGTGTTGCTGAGATAGACCCATCCGCAAACATTTTTGATCCTCAGACAAAAGAAGAGGAGCCAATTCCGCACGAACTACTCTGTAACCCAGTTTCTGTACGATACTATGGACGGACCCTACACTCACACAATATTTTGTGATATCGCTCTGATTGAAATTCGACGATTTTCTCTAATCAAACCGTCCACACGCGCTATACTGGTGTCTATTGATGCAGTATACAATTCACCTGGTCTCGGCTCACCTTTTGTTCCCTCTTTACCATTTTTAAATTTTCGGAACCATTCCTTTACAGTTGGATAGACAATAGATGTTTCTTCATAAACTGTCTGTAATCGGGAATGGAGTTGCGTTGGTTGAAACCCTCAGCACATAAAACTTGTATCACCGCACGTTGATCAAAATTGGACGGATTTTTTATAACAAATGCCATTTCTAAGTCGCGATATTTAAAACGACCATGAAATATAAATAAAAGAGACTGATTTGTGTGACGTTACAAAAACGTCAACTGGATGATTAAATTTTTTTCGAAGGCCGATTTGACCAAATACAGGTTTCAAATGAACAACCAAACATAATACGAGTTTTGATGATGTCTATGCAGAGGGGTTCACGTTTGTAGCATTCTTGATTGTTACCCGATAGTCAAATTTCAAAAACCTCATTAACTGATTCCAAGTCGGCTATAACCTGATGGAAGAAATTCAGCGACGGAGCGAATGGGTTTATTAGGAGTAGTTTTCGTTTTTATCAAATATTTCTGAAACAGCAGTATATTTCAAAGATATAAAAATATTAACATATACAGGGTGTCCCAATAGTGCGTATTCGGTCGATAGCTCCTTAGCCATTAAACTTAAAAGATAAGTTTAAATACAAAAGTTGTCTATTTTTATAAGCTGCATAATCTAAAAATAGTTTGGTTTCTACAGGGTGTAATATAAAAGCGGTACAATATAGAACTTTTGATTTTTAAATAGAACACCCTATATATTATTTTATTTTTCGATTCTCCTTATAATTTTACATCTTTTTATAAGAATTACTTACAATCTAAATCTTACAGTTTTGAGATATTTGCAAAGTTAACTAAAACTGACATTTTATGTAGTAATTCAAGTAGGCGTATCTCCGTTATTTTTAAAGATAAAAAATAATCTTTGGTATAGAATTTATTCATACATGAGCTTACTTTAATCTATTGTCAAAATTGATTTCAATATACAGAGTGACACAAAAATTAATTCAATAACATAAATTTGAAAATGCTATATCTCATTTTTAATTTGCACACCCTATCTTTTTAATGCCTTGTCATCGCCTATTAGTCGGCTTTCAATTCTATTAAATATGTTCTATACCTATTTCTAATAGTTTCGGAGATAGTTAAGTTTGTTCAATTTTTTCGTTGATAACACTGAAGAAGAGTAAAATTAGTCGGTCAAAGCAAGCTATGAATACATAAGAAACTAAAAACATATTAACTGAAATACAAACACTTAAAATTATAATAAATCATCAATGTGACCACCATTTTGTTGCTGGCAAACATGAATTTTTGAATAAACGGGTGATCACAAAATTAATTCAACAACGTAAATTTGAAAATGCTATATCTTCATTTTTTAAATAGCACACCTATATTTTTAACGCCTTGTCTTCGTCTATTAGTCGGATTTAATTTTTATTAAATATGTTCTATACCTATCTCTAATAGTTTCGGAGATATTTAAGTTTGTTCAATTTTTTTCGTTGATAACACTGATGAAGAGTAACATTAGTCGGTCAAAGCAAGCTGTGGATACATAAGAAACTAAAAATATTAACTGAAATACATAAATTGTAATTATAATAGATATTGTATGAAACCACCATTTTTAGGAGATATTTGAGATGTTTTTAAATGATTCATCGTAAAATTAAACAATTTAATCAAAGAGGGTAAAACAAAAGATGAACGAAAACAAATGAGAAATCAAACTTGTCAAACAGTGCTAATATTTGTGTAGTATTGTATACTTACTTCCTAAATTACAAAATGAATTTTTAGAAAGAAGAACTTGTTAATATGATTTACGTCCTTGGTGAAAGCGATAAAAATTGTATTTTAGCTCATCGAATTTATAAGCAAAAATTTCCAAATGCACAACACCCGCAAGTTTCGGCATTTGCAAGATTGAGAAGCGTTTCGAGCAAACAGGCAGTATTAATTACGAAGGCAATTTAGAACGAGAAAGAACCGCAATTAACGAAGGTAATGAACATTTAGTTCTTCAATCCGTGATTGAAAATCCTCACGTTTTTGCCGACAATTGGAATTAGAAGTTGGAGTTTCAAAACATCAGTTAATAGAATTATAAAAATTTTAATATCATCCATACCATGTCCAACTTGCACAAGAATTAGACGAGGATGACTTCGTTAATAGATTAAACTTTTGCAATTGGGTCATAAATAAAAATTTATAAAAACCCAACTATTTTAGCACGATCTTATTTACTGATAGACATAATTTCCATTATTACGATACTGAGAATCCAAGATTTATAATTCCAGTTGATCATCAACACCGCTGGTCACTTAATGTTTGGGCCGGAATTATTGGGGAAAGAATTATAGGACCATATTTTTTTGAAAACACGGTCAATGGAGATTTATTTTCAAACTTCTTGCGCAACTTTTATTGAAGATTTACCTTTACAAACCCTTAGAGCGGCTGCAATTAGATGGCGCTCCTCCGCGTTTTAGCAGAAACGTTAGAAATTATTTAAATATCCAGTTTCAAAACAAATGGATTGGAAGACGCGGGCCAATCTCCTGGCCTGCAAGATCGCTTGACTTGACAAAGCTGGACTTTTTCTTTGGGGTTGGATTAAAGAAAAGTCTATCAAGCACCTCCAATGACTGTAGATGATATGAAGGCAAGATTAGAGACGTCATTCAAAATATTAACGTTTCCACGTTATGGAAAGTCAATTTGTCGTTTATTCAAAGACTTCATGTTTGCCAGCAACAATATGGTGGTCACATAGAACATTTATTATAATTTTAAGTGTTTTATTTCAGTTAATATGTTTTTAGTTTCTTATGTATTCATAGCTTGCTTTGACCGACTAATGTCACTCTTCTTCAGTGTTATCAACGAAAAAATTGAACAAACTTAAATATCTCCGAAACTATTAGATAGGTATAGAACATATTTAACAGAAATGAAAGCCGACTAATAGACGAAGACAAGGCATTAAAAAAATATAGGGTGTGCCATTTAAAAAAATGAAGATATAGCATTTTCAAATCTATGTTATTGAATTAATTTTTGTGATCACTCTGTATGTTGAAATCCAATTTTGACAATAGATTAAAGTAAGCTCATGCATGAATAAATTCTATACCAAAGATTATTTTTTTATCTTTAAAAATAACTGAGATACGCCTACTTGAATTACTACATAAAAATGTCAGTTTTTAGTTAACTTTGCAAATATCTCAAAACTGTAAGATTTAGATTGTAAGTAATTCTTATACAAAGATGTAAAATTATAAGAAGAATCGAAAAATAAAATAATATGTAGGGTGTTCTATTTAAAAATCAAAAGTTCTATATTGTACCGTTTTCATATTACACCCTGTAGAAACCAAACTATTTTTAGATTATGCAGAATATAAAAATAGACAACTTTCGTATTTAAACTTATCACCTAAGTTTAATGGCTAAGGAGCTATCGAGCGAATACGCACTATTGGGACATCCTGTAGATTTTAAACATATCGATTAATTATGTTTTATTCAAGTTAAAATTTCAATGTTAAAGTTTTTTCAATATCTGAATAACGATTAATTTTGTAAGAAAATGTGGACATATTTTTTAAAGAAAATTTAATTTTACATACCTTTTTTTTATAAAGTTTCTTGATATAAAGCAAAATGAGTCTAAAAATTAATGAAACAGGATTAAAAATGCTTAAATTGTGCTATCTGTATTTTGGAATTTGTTTAAGTTAGCACCTATATGTCTAAAAACGTGTATCGGACATGAAGTTTTAAAGACTCGTTTGACATAGATGACTATTTTAATTTTTACAATGTTGCCTTTTTTCGTTATCAACGTATTAAAAAATGGGAAGCATAATTATACTACACAACAACAATATTATTAAAATTGTTTAATTTTTTTTTTAACATTCACGTTGTAGGTTGGAAAGTCGTGTGTTGTTCTTCTACCTGGACGGGCGTCAGTTACACCCGAGCCACGGCAGATGAAGCTGAAATCGGCTCCCACCGTTGTCCATACCGCACCAGTTTAACCCTTCGACTCAGTATTGGGCTTCCTCGGAAGTCTCAATATGGAGAAGACCTTATCTGTCATCCGCAAAGTGGCAGCGGGCTAGTTTTGAGCAGAACTTCGACTGACCTAGGAGGAGTGATCCTCACGCAGGGTCAAAAGGTCCCACAAGGATATTGGTGCTCAAGGTTAAGTTATAGTGTCAATTCTCGTATGTTCTGTTTAACCAGACCGTTTTTCCAACAGTGATTAACGCTTTAAAATACAAACACAACAACCGTACTATAGCAACCTAGTTACTGCTTTACGCTTTATATTTCGTCTAACTAATAGTTTCTTGTTTCTTTTACAGATCCACCTGAGCATCAACAGACACATCATCAACGCACGACTACAGGACATTCACCCAACCAGCAACAACCCACAATTATTCATCACCCATGGCTGCAGTGATAATATGAATCCGAGAATCGCTGTTAAAACCTTTAGATCAGTATACGAATATCAAACCAAATCAGTCTAATTTGCGACTGTTTGGTTTCTTTAAAAAACCTATTGACCGCAAATTTTATGAAAACTTGGAACTGATTGTTTTATTAAGTGCTGAAGAAACTCCCAATACATCATGAATTGAAATCGCGCTAAATTGTGGCACTTCTAAAACAATTGTTTTAGCAATTTCTAAAAAGCATAAATACACGCCGTACATTCCCGATAAAATCTATGCATTAAATGATTACTAGTTTCCAGGTATGCAGCACACTATTCACGATTGCGCTTATTTTTAAGTGGTGTTTATGAAAAATTGTTATATGTGTCATTTATACCGTATAACCTATTTCCGTACTGTGTAGTCATACGAAGGTTATCAGCTGCTCATGGTAAACCTATACAAATTTTACACTATAGTGATGCTATTTTGACATTTCTTGCCAATTTGACATTTAATAAATGATAAATGAATGGTGTTAAAATTGTTTCAGCTATTTGGCAACGTACTAACATCCACACCTACCTCCACTGAACTAGAACGGCAATTCGATTTTTAAAGCATTAAGCACTTAGCGTTAATTAGTGCAGCAACTTTTTCGAAAGGTTTATAAGTAGGTACCTACCTAAACTGGAAACGAAACTTAGCTTTGAATTAATGCACCAATTTTAAAAATTTTATATGTCTTTCAAGAGAAAGTAATTATAATAGAGTTACTTATAAGTTGACAACGGAATTTCAACAATTTGTTTATTAGTTCTAGTAACTGAATACAGCGTAATACAAAAATCCGAGTACTTCGACATGCTAAACCTTTACTTTGAAAGTTTACAGACGGTTGAAGAGTTGAAAATCGTGAATTTTTTAAACTTTGTTTGAATACATTACATTAGATACAATAATTTAAGTTCATTCATTTATTATTTAGATTTAAAGTTATGTACAGTTGCTTTACTCAAATTTTTTTACTATTTATCGTTGAAGGGTTGCAAATGGAAAAACTTTCAGAATTAGATTTAAAGATCTACCTTGATGAATCTCTTGGTAAATAAATTATTATTCCTTTTTTTTTTGTAGCGGATATGATTAATAGGTACAAGCAATCTCAATTCCTTAGCTTAACTAGTTTTGCACATTGTACCGTTATCTAACCTACTGTATCGCTTTATTCAATTTAATGAATCTATATAAAACTTTGTTTCTAAATATCAAGCAATGTGTATGCACTTTCATAAATGTATTCATTAATCACAGTTACAATAGAGTTTAATCTCCCTATACAGAACCATTGCATGTATATTTCCATTAATCTATGTATAAGCTAATTTACGGTAAACTGTTATCTATTGATTTTTAGTAAAACAGGAGTTGCATACTACGGAATAATTAATGTTTACTAAAAGTTTTGATTGACGTCAGCAAACTTTAACAAACAATATATGTGTTTCAGTAACATACATAATAGCATTTTACTGTGACCCATTTTCTTTTTTTAGTTACATACACGTCGGAAATTTAAAGATTACCTATGTAAGGATTCCAAAATTGTTTTTTTTTAGTAATATTCATTGGCGGCTGGTACTAAAGAGCACATTTTTAGCTTCAAATTTACATAAATTAGTCGTGATTCTTGTATTATATTTAGCATCTTTGCAGGTTTTCAAATAATCTAAAAAGAAATGGTAGTGTTAATTTTAAGAAAGAAAATTCATACTGTTATGGCACGTCAAAATTAACTGTATATTTACATTTTTATAGATGTTCGGTAAGATAAATGAGCTCATCAGAGCTTTGTGTTTTGGTCTAATAAAAGTTATACATTTTTTTAGTAAATTATAAAAAATTACTGTAGGTACAGATTTTCTGCTTTCTTCTTAGGTTATGTTATGATAATGAAAACAATGTATAGTGGAGTCAAATTACTCTTAAAACGTATTTTTTCGGAATAAATAGCGATTAAATGAATTTTTGTAAAACTTTTGGAAATTGCATCAGAATACCTTACAGAAAAAAGTTATAAATTCAAATTTGTACGCTAATTCTTTTTAATTTTTTAATCAATAAAAACCGTTTTTTGAAAGTAAATTAGAAATGTCAACGAGTTCTAAAGTAATTTTGCTCAAATTAATAATGTAGGGATTTTTAGGTCGCTGAACAAGAATATGATGTTAAAAAATAAAAATTGAAATTGGCTAGTACAATATGGCCGACTTTTTGTAAACAATTTATTAAAAATGACGATTTTAAAAGTGATTTTACACTAAAAATAACTAATACACCATGTTATAAAATACTTATCTTTTTTTGGGTTTTTTAATGGTGTATTTTAAATTACACAAGCTAAACGTTTTGATAAAACTTACAGTTATTTTCGTCAGTAGTAATATCTATTAAAATTGTTAAAGATGTTGAAAACAATTTTGTCAGCTTACTATTAATATAACAGTTTGAGAAACGTATAAAGCAACTATAGAATTAAATTTTAGTACAGAATAACTAGGTCATTAAAAATTAAATATTGTTAAACTGTTTTAAAGATGATAAATCATAACACTCTAATATTTACAGAAGAACTGAAAATGCTCTGCGTAATCAAATACATATTACTAGGAAGTTATTGGATAACACCAATAGAAATCTTTTATATGTACATTTAGAAATTTCATCTATATTAAATGGAGAAGATTAGTATAAAATTGATTCTATAACGTTTAAATCTATGGAAATAAATTTTGACATCTCATGTCAACGTCAAAAAAAAAATTTAATAAATTACACAAAGAACAAAATAACAGACCATCTATTGATTATAAAAAACAATTATAAACCTTTCTGATAATGTTTCAGATTACGCTATTGAAGCGCTTTCTAAATGAGGAAATTTTGCGATAACACCAAGAGACCTTTTAAAAGATATAATTTCCGATATCGAAAACTCCATTAAATCGTTACCTTTTGATGCTGCTAATGAAGTTAGATATAACACCATGAACATATTACCTAAAACAAAATGTCCAAAGAGCAACTTATCCTTTCGTCAACGACGTGCTTAACTTGATCTTAAACGCAACGAAAATATAATAATATTAAAATCAGATAAAGGTAATGCTACTGCTATATTAAATATGAACGATTATAATGTTAAGATAGAACAGTTGTTGGAACCAAAGACATCGTAAAATACCAAAAGATCCAACAAAAGAATTTCTTTTAAAAAGTAAAGAACTGATAAAATTATCTTTTTTTTGCGGAAGAAATAAAAAGAAACTAACTAACTCTGAAGCTGTTTCACCAAAACTATATGTTTACCAAAATCCATAAACCTAATAGTCCTTTAAGGCCTATTGCTAGGTTTCCACATAGTCTTGCAAAACATCTTACATTTTGTTACAACCTCATATGGGAAAAACACCCCATTACATTAAAAATTCTGCCGACTTTGTTGAAAAAATGCATAGTTTCAAAATTGAAGAGGGTGATATAATAGTCAGTTCTGATGTTGCTTCACTTTTACAAAAGCGCATCTAAAAGAAACCATTGAATACAGTGATCATCTTTTCCAAAGGATATAACCATTCTTTTTCAGCACTGCCTTACTACAACTTGTTTTCAGTGGAATAGTAAATTTTATGGACAGATTGATGGTGTAGCAATGGGTAGTCCCCTTAGTCCTGTTATAGCTAATTCTTACATAGAAAAATTTGAAACATTAGCGTTACAAAATACACCCAAAAAATTTTCAGTTTGGTATAGATATGTAGATGACTCATTTGTTATTTGGAGACATGGAGAAAAGGCACTACATGAGTTTTTGGTTTTTATAAAAGGAATACATGTTAGTATTCAGTTTACCATGGAAAAAGAAACGAATGGAAGTTTAACATTTATTGACATATTAATATCTAAAAATAATAATTCACTATCTTTTAAGTTTTACAGAAATCCGACCCACACTTGTAGATACCTTCATAAATTATCCAACCACCATCCACGTCAAAGATTGGTGTAATTAAATCTTTAGTAGATCGAGCAAAATTTTGAAGGTTGAATATAAATATTTAACAAAATCCTTACTAGATAATGGATATTCACTTACAGATATTAATAACTAATAATTAATGTTACTGCTTTTCTTTCTTTTATAGCTAATGTTACGGATAGAATTGTAAAAATCATAATTAAATATGGCATTAGGCCTATTTTTAAACCTACAAGAAAAATTAAAGTACTTTCATGATCATCTAAAGATGTTTCAGACCCATTATCATCTTCCAGAGTGTATAAGTTATCTTGTTCATGTGGAAAAGTATACATTGGAACCACAAAACGTAGCTTTGATACAAGACGTAAAGACCATATGAGATTTTGTAGATTAGGGCAACCAGAGAAAGTCTGCGGTGGCTGAGCAGGCCTTAAATAATTTAAAACATGACATTCAATTTGACGATATGGAAATATTGCCAAGACAAACTCATTATTATGTTCGTTTACAACGTGAAGCTATTGAGATATATAAACGCCCTAATAATTTTAATAGGCAAGAAGAAAATCTCCGTTTAAATAAGTTTTGGCATCTTATAATTAAAAAAAGGCATAATGAGAAATCTTGATTTTGATTTTAATTTTCACTTTTGGTATGTCTAGATTTTTTGCCGTGTTTTCCCTCTACAAATGCTTTACCAATTATATGTTAAATTAGCACAGCACTATAACTTAACATAAGTTAAATTAAGATTAAAATTAAAAAATTACAAAAATACCTTCTGCATTATGCTTTTCATTGTTAATAATACTTCCAATTATTGACAAAGATTGTTAGATTTAACTGGATTATTTTGTTAGATGTCATGTTTATATTTGTGAATTCCTCTATCATTTTTAAATTGAAGTTTTTCACAACTTTACACTTACATCATAATTTGATTAAATTTTGTTAAATGTGTTTTTGGCTGACGTTTTTCATTGTTAGCCTTCGACCGTTAGAGGGTGTTTTAATTTGCCTTCTTTAAGACAGTCTAACAATATTTAATTTTTAGTGACCTAGTTATCCTTTACTAAAATTAATTCTACACTTGGCTTTATACGTTTCTCAAACTGTTATATTAATAACTGACTGATGTTTATGTTTAAATTTTTCAACTTTGACAAAATTGTTTTCCACATCTTTAACAATTTTAATAGATATTACTACTGACGAAGATAACTGTAAGTGTTATCGAAATGTTTAGATTATATAATTTAAAATACACCATTAAAAAACCCAAAAAAGGAGAGTATTTTGTTATGTGTGATAATGGTGAAAGTTTACAATTTCATAATACATCTTATTATTTAAATTTTAAATTTTATTAATTAAAACAAATATACAAAACGGCACCTTAAGGAGTGTTTTGAAGATAATATCACTGTTAACTATCTGGCCCAAAAGTATGTGTCAACGTGCAATCTGTCAAAGTTGAAATAACATGTATAAAAACGTGTAATTACTATTATTGCTGCATTTTTTAAAAAATAATTCTTTTTAAATAAAGAATAAAACAAGAAACAAAAACACGTGATGTTCTTGGGTTCACAACACAGAAAGTGGACTATTTTAAAAATTCTCCCTTCTCTAATTAAAACGTACTGTAACAAACCTTTTAAATTGTGTTGAAATTTGCAATAATTTAGGCAACCTCGTTCATTTTTGTGTCATGTGAATTGCATACCTTGGTGGCTAAAGATTGCGTTTAGATATTTTAAGGTGGAGCTGTACGCGCATTTTCGTTTGCACATTGAGTTCGGGCGCAGACACCTTTTTGATGTCGATTTTGTACGATAATGAAAGCAAAAAGCGCTCATATTTGCTCTTGAATATTTTTATCAAAAGTGTCATATTTTTCACGGTAGGAGCTAATTAAACCTATTTTTCATTGTTTGATATATTTACCCTTTTTTAGGCACTTTTATTTTTTCTTTTATCTTCCTTTTTTATAATGTTAACTTTTCCTTTTACGTAATTTCATTGTACTATTACGTTTCATTTTAACGAGGATGGCGCAGTAGGAATTTGTTGCTATGCAGAATTATAAATAAATGGTGCATGAACCCGTTTAAATCAACCAAGATGGGCTGTTTTGTAAAGGAATTCACTTATTTGGGATCAACGAATATCAAAACCCTGTTATATTTCCATTTCAAGATTAATTGCACAACCAAATTGGAAAGTCAGCATTTGTTATCAGTAACAGTATACCAGTGACAAAGTACTACAGGTATTTCATTTCTAATCATTAGTTTATACGGTATTTTTACGTTAATTCAGATTTACTAAGATTAGTATTTAGATTTTCTACTTTATAACTTGACTTAAAGATTTTTATAATAAACCCTGTATTGTTTCCAATATTACATTTATTACATTTACGGTTTACTTGTTTTCCATAAAATAAGTAGGCGTCCGAGGTATTTTAACATTTATTTACAGGTTGAAGTTACACCTTTTTTTGTATAGCGAACATATCTAACCACACACATTTTCTAATTAAAGCAAATCAAATTTTAAGTACATGGCCCGTTTAACCGTCGGCTGAGCTGAAGGCACAAAATCTTCTATTTATTATTAGAAGTATAAGTAATATTAGGGGTGAAATTATTAACAACCTGCTACACCCAACTTTTTAGTTTTTAATACAGTATATAGCAGCATGAGCCCGATAAGAGTTACTCACCGAGTAGGTGTTCACTCATGTTCTATCTCTCTCTCTATCAAATATTGTATTTTCGTCGTTACTTAATATTTTCAAACTGATATTTGTTATTTCAACCTGAAAATACTTTCGATTTTCTGAAAAATACGTTATTTTTTCGTATTTTCTAGAAATTACATCAATGTTAATGAAAAATGATTTTTTTTTGGTTGAATATACTTTTATTAAGGCCATATAATAAATCTGTGCCAGTTAGCTAAGTAAATTTTTTTTTCAATGTTAAAGTTCATTAAACATTCAACTGTATGAATTTTGGGTAAATTTTTTTTTTTTACAAAATTTGACTATTTACTCAATCTTTTAAATGAAACAAAATATACCATCTTAAAGTACAGATTTCGAGCTTCATAAAATCCACCTATAAAGTTACAGTATCACATTTTAAACTAGAAACGTGACAAGAAGAACAATTTACGATTTTTTTTTGGATTTTATGTACAAAAAATAGGTAATTTTTTTCTTATGTCCACCTTCTTTCATAACTCACGGGCCGCTACAGGTGATATTATGCTGTACGTGTGATAAAATGATTGATTACGATTATACTTTTTCTTAAATATCTGAAACAATCAAGGAACACTACTTCCACACTACCAAATTAGAAAATAAATTAGACTCGTGTAAAATAATAAACTTTCATTCCAAGATGTACCACAAAGACATATTATAACAAAAAGGACTGTTTTAAAGTTTTCGTTATAATTTCTGCACATGATCACTATTTAGCACCCCGGGTGCTTTGGAGCGTAATAAAACTACATTTTGAAATGAGACGTCAGACCAAGTATGAAAACTGAAAATTTGTTCGAATAATGCTTAAATGCTAGAAATCCATTTTACCTGATCTTGCAATCATTAACTCAAGAAAGTAATAAATCGTTGATGCACTAACCATTAATTATGTGATTAAAAGTTGTGTAACAAGCTTTTTACGTTTGTAATAAAATTTACGTTTATTTAGGCAACTTAACATTCATAGCGTGCACCGTGTGTTGCATATCTAGTTGCATAAAAACATGCATTTAGGTATTTTAATTAGAACTCGTACGCATAGCGTTCGCACATCAGTTTCAGAGATGTTCATGCGCAAGGACTACTGTGGCGATTCTTGTTGATGAGATTTTGAAGGTGGATGTAGCATCCATGTTGCTTTGTTAATTTTTTTTATTAAGTGCTATACATTTTATGGCGAGTTATAAGAAACTGTTATATTAAAGTTTAAGACGTTTGCTTTTTTTATATTCACTTCACCTTTACACGTTTAAACATATCTACTCCATTAAGTATTTTACCGTTAATCTAAGTTACGGTATTAGTACTATTGATCAGGAGAAAAATTTAGTCATTTGGGAATTATACATCATACAAGTCCAGATTTATTTCAACCCTGAGGTAATATTACGCAACATTTCCCAAAACGCTGACATAGCAGACATCCATTTCGGTATCTACAGTATGTCCAAGACTAAGGTATTCTGATTCCATTAATTACTCACAACATTAATAATTATCCATAGTTTTTACCGTTACTAACATTAGCATTAAGATATTTCTGTTTATAATTAAATATACTAATGTAATAAAATTTGTTATTATAGAAATTTTTTTTAAATTTATAGTATAATGGTTTACTTGTTTATTCCATATTTAAAAACAAGTTGGCGTCTGAGTGTTTAACTATTAGTTTCAGGAAGAAGCAACCCGATTTTAAAGCGAATATATCTAGGTACAAGTAAATATTTTTTGGTTAATAAGGCAAATTTATAATTTTAAGAACCCTGGCCCACTTTAATCTACGACTGAGCAAAAGGCACCAAATCTTCTATTTATTACACAAACTGTTAGGTAGCTAAAATTTGTAGCCATGGGTGTAGAAATACTCATAGAACTTTAAAGGATTTGTCCACTAGTTTTTTTTAAAATATAGGTAAAATAACATCGTATTAGGGGTCTTCGGTAATCTTCATTTTCATTACATTAAACGATGGTCATAAATTTCATAAACATTTTAATTTGTAATTATTGCTTTTGACCACACATTTCATTCAGTTAGTAACTTATAGTTTCTTTGCAGTACATTAAGATATTTTGGTTTATTTCTTATTGAGCAGCTATATCGTTCTAGTGAAATGTAGAAATTATGCACATTTGTGTTTCCACACGGAGAACTTTTTCTAAGTAAAATGTAACTCATGTTACGCCACTGAGAATTTTACGAATCGTATAATAAACACCATCCATGATATTTAGAATGAATATATTTGAACATTTCTTTATGTGTAAAACTGCGTACTGTGTTGCGTTTACGATTTAAAGTAGCTATTTCATTCACGCTTGTTAAATGAGATTTCTTTCATAAAAATTAAATCCTTAGTATAATGGGATTCTTACAGATAGTCAAATAATGTAAATTTATTTACAATTTTTAAATCCTATTCGCGGGAGTAACATATAAAGTTTAGTTATTGTTTCAATATAATATAGCGTGATTTGGAACTGGATGGTTTACTGGCAATAAGGGCTATGTTCGCCTATAGAAATGCTTTTCACAGATAGGGAAATACCCTAGCATAATTCAAGTTGAGAAATACTAAAGGATTAGAGTATTTACAAACGGTTTTGTAATAGAGCTTTGCAATTCAAGGAGATAGGAGCTGGTATTTATTAGTTGCAAGCCTAATGTCCCTTTGATTTTTACATCAACTGCAAGAAGAATGAAGACGATCGATAATAATTTTTGAGTTTAGATCACCTTCTAAAGTAACTTTTCGATAGGTTATTTTAAATTTGGTGGTTGAAGATATTGAGAAGAGTTGATCACGTACAATACTAGCAAAAATTCGCGAACTACGTAAAGCAGAGTCAAAATTTTGACGTGTAGCGCGATGTTTGGTTCTTTCTATACATGCACTTAAGTAGCTTGTAGGCGCGAGTTACCCATAATTTACAGTGAGTAGTTTCATATAGTTAAATACTACAACTCGTGCGGTTTGTGTGCCACGATTACGTTATGACGAATAACTTCAAATTGAAAAAAAAACGTCCATTTATGGAAGCTTTTAAACGGACATTGAAACAAATTAAGGGTATATGCAGTGATTTGTCTTTAAAATTTAACAACCTAATTTTGGGAAAGAAGTGTAGGAAATTAAAAGTGCACATTGTTAATTAATTTTTAATTGTCAAAGAAATCTTATGAATAAAATCAAAAATGTTAAAGTGCAAGAATTTTGAGATTTGGTTACCGCTAATAAGGTAGCGGTTATTGAATAAAGTGAATAAATTTTAATAATAAATAATTTATTTTTTGTCATTCCAAGATTAAATATATTGTTTCAGTTCCTGTGCCTATGGACTAAAGTAACATATTTAGTCTCTAGGGATTAGATATCTAACTAGATTCATAGTGACCAATCTCGGGCCGTTTCGCATCTGGGATTTTAAAACTTGGGGATGATAATATTTGGTAAGTTACGACAAAAAAAGTCAGCAACAGTTTTACTTTTGGTTATGGCAAAACAAATCTGCGCTTTTCATTATGACGTACGTCTCAGTTAATTGTATTAGTGGACAATAATAACGTGGTCTGATAAAATTAATTTTATGTATTATTTATGTAATCAGTGTTGCCATAAACACTTTAACATTACCTCTCGACGCTTACGAAAAATTTTACAAATCCAAAAACTTAATTACCTACTTACCGGCACAAAATAAACTAGAATACTATACACGACGATAAAAAGGAAATAACACTTTGTGAAACACAATTAACATCTTTCATTCTATGTTAAAATTTACCCTTATAGTCTTGTGTAATAAATTACTATAGTTGGTCGTGTTCTTTTTTCTGGTAATAACAAGACTGAAAAAGTCTGGTAAAAAATGTGCCTCGCGGCTTAGTATTACGCAATAAAAGCTGTGGTCATATTGCTTCTCAGTGCCAGTTAATTCTTGTAAGTAAACAAACACAAAATATTGCTACGGCGTTAAATAGTCCGCGTCAATTAGAGCTAGAACTGAAAATCGAGAAACTCTGGGGCGCTCAATATAAATTATTGTATTTGTGTACGCAGGAGCAATCATTCAGAGGACACGTCGAAACTCACGAACCCTTAAGCCGTAGAGATTTTAAGAACAGTAGTTGAAGATCGTGATAATAACTTGAAAAAACTTTTGGAGAAAAATAATGTCGCTTAGTCAGTTTCTTTTTGCGATTCTCAAAGCATACAAAACGATCTAATTGATTTGATCTGTTATGTTTTAAATAAAATAATTGCATATGAAATACTTTGTTTCTTAGCAAGTGGACGAACCTACCGACACCAGTTGTCGGTTTTAGTTATCAGTTATTCTTCGATACTTGGTTGACGGCACAGTAGTAGAAAAGTTTTTGGGAATTTTTAACGTTAGTTCTCGTCGAACAGCTGAGAACTTATTACAACTATTAACTAATGTTTTTCATAAATTCGATTTAAAAGTGAATTAGTCGCCCAAAGCAAATTAAACGCTTTACAGAGAAAAATCGATTCCATAGCTCCAATGGTAATTTGTAATTCGCATGTGTTTAATTCAGTTTTGAGTCAAGAATGCAGTGCAAATCAATTGGTGCGGTTTTTTCTTTCAAATGTAGCAGGATTTTCCGCGTATTTTTCAAAATTCATAAAGCGTACTAATGTTTTTGATGAAATTTGAGCATCTCGTTTACCCTCAAATGTTCCGACTCAGCGAAATTTTAATTTCACGCTGTATTCACTATTAATAATAAAAAAAAAATTGATAAAAGTATTACATTTTGTTGCTTATACGCCTGACTTCGATAATACTTCAACAAGGAGTGCGGTTGGTTCGAAAAAAAGTGTTCGTAGGTTCTACGTTCATTATTTCCTAGAAACATTTATACTAATTTTTAACAAACAGATGTTTGTTTCGTGTATCTGATGTCATACAATCATAACGACGCAAAAATATACCATAACTCAACAGTAAATCAGACAGATTTTTACTAAATTTTGAACCTAATTTAATTCACTCGTAAGTCTTGCGTGGATTCGAATTAAGAAACATAGAAAATGTATCAAAAATTAAATTACATTTAAAAAATACCTTCACATTTTTATAAAGTTAATCGTTATTCAGATATATATATATATATATATATATATATATATATATATATATATATATATATATATATATATATGAAATGTGTCGTCGTTGCAGAAATATGTGATAAA
>JARFJB010001270.1:2254908-2272408 GCA_036346205.1 Vesta saturnalis
CATCTCAATCTGAATTGTAGGAGATTTCAATGTTGATAACTCTAATTGGCTTCAGTTTTCATCTACTACTGATGCAGCTGATCATAGTGCAGAAACATTGGCTATTGCTTGTGATCTCACAAAATGATTTCTGAACCCACAAGAATCCTTGATAACCCTAGTCTTACTCCACATCTTCTAGATCTCTTTCTTACAGCAAACCCCCTTTTTTATAAAACTTCCGTTATTTCCCCTCTAGGTCTATCTGACCATTATCTAATAAAAATAATTTCTACAGTCCCTAATTCCGCTGTTGTTCGCAACACTAATAGAACCTTGTTGTGTTTTAAGTCAGCTAGATGGAGTAATTTACGAGACTTCTTTGAAACCTATCCATGCGTGAATATTATTTTAAGTCGTCCTCTTCGGGCATTGCTCTTTCAGTATCTGAAGTCATCCTCATAGGCATGGAGTTATACATTCCCAAAAAACAGAACCGTATAGGCCATTCACGTTCCCAACGCTGGTTAAATAAGACTTGTGCTGTTGCAATATCTTTGAAAAATAAATCTTCTATTAAAAGGAAATCTAATATAACGGTCGATAGTTATGCAGAATACGTTGGTACTAGAAATATCTGCAAAAGTGTCATCACTAAAGCTAAAAAGTTGTTTGAACAACGAAAATGCAATGAACTAGCTACATCTCTTTTGGGAAGTCGTAAATTTTGGTCTTTAGCTAAATCCATTAGTAAAAACTTTGGTGTATCTTCATTTCCGCCCTAACATCTTTTGACGGATCTGTAGTTTCCGATTCTGTAGGCAAAGGCAATGTTTTTGTGAATTTATTTGCATCAAACTTGTGTCCCAAAGATTCTGGAAAGCCCCTAGTCAACTAATTTTCATACGCTATTAAACCGATTCATTTTCGGTACAACCTCCTAGAATCGATTATCAGTAGGTTTGATCTCAATAAGACGACTGGCCCAGACTGTGTCCCAGTTATTGTCTTAAAGATGTGTCGCCCCGAACTAGTACCAGCCCTATCTAAGCTCTATTCGATCTCTATGTCTTCTGGGGAATTTCCTTCATCATGGAAGTTAGCAAATGTTCAATCTACTACCAAAAACGGCGATAAGACCGTTCCCTCGAACTACCGACCGATTTCCATCATTTCCATTTGGCTAAAATCATGGAAAAAGCCATCAATCAGTTCTCGTTCCTTGAAACTAACAAACTCCTTTGTGACCACCAATATGGGATTTGGCAGAGTCGTTCAACAGGTGATCTTCTTTTATATGTGACCCAAGCTTGGAATAGTACATTAAAACAATCCGGTGAAACAGTTGTATCTCAAAAGCATTTGACCAAGTTTGGCGTAAGTGTTTACTTGCCAAACTCACCTCGTTTGGTTTAAATGATACGTTCATTATCCATTGCTTTTCTGACGACAGGACTCTTCATTGTACTTCATTTCAGTTTACTCATAATGGTAATCTACCTTCTATGTCAAGACATTAAAGATGAAATGGCAAATCAATCAACAAAGACATTCAATGTATTCTCGATTGGGGAAGTAATAATCTAGGTAAATTTGACGCTAACAAAACTGTGTTGTCTGTATTACAATAGCTATTGCGCTGCTGAATTACATTCATTGATATTATCTCGGGATGTCTTTGCAAGGAATACTCGGTTCGTTCATTCGCATCATCAGCATGCAGTACAAATCTTCACTTGTAGTACCAAACGAGCGCAATCCACATTCTCCTACACGGCTTCTAAACTCTGGAATAATCCCTCTAGTATTCTTTTCCTCTCACTTATGGTATGAAAAAATGTAAGGTAGCTGTCCATAGGCATCTCTTAGCAATTCGCTCTATCCCTCAATGTCCTTCTATCCATCCTCCTGAGTGTTCCTGAGTGCTTTAGCACGATAGGCTAAATTTCGTCATTTCTTCTAACACGACGTTGACTTCCAAGGTGTCCAGTGTTGCTGATTTATTTGCATAAACTAGCGACTTCACGTAGCACCATAGGAAATAGTTAAGAGGTGTCAAATCGCAGGACCTGGGTGGGCAGTGGACAGGTCCATTTCTTGAAGTCAACTTATCGCAAAACCTTCTTTGCAATGAGTCGATAGTTTCGTTTGCCGTATGGCAACTAGCCCCATTCTGTTGCATCCACATCTCATGCGGATCAATATCATCCATATTTTGATATATTGATCATGGTCCGGTAATGTGTCCCATCGACTGTAACCTTATCAATAGCCTCATTTTTAATGAGATAAGGTCCAATGATGCCACCAGCGAATAAATCTCACCAAACTGTGCGTTTTTCTGTATGTAATGGAGTCTGTAGGATATATTCTGGATTGTTATCACTCCACATCCGGCAATTTTACTTATTAACAAACCCAACATTTCAGTCCGATAACTTTCAAGATGGCGAAACAGGAGCCTATATAATCGACTAATTTTTTTACATAGAAATGTCAATAACTTAGGAACAGTTAGTCGTAGACCCATAGTACCATATCATTTCGCTCAGAATTTAACAGAGAATTCAGATATATAAAAATATATATGGTGTTCCATTAGAAAAACGCAAGTTTAGTGCAGTACTGAAAACGAATATAATATATATATATATATATATATATATATATATATATATATATATATATATATATATATATATATATATATATATCTACTGACGCAGAACAGTAAACACTCATGTGTTTTAATGAAGTTTTCAGCAAACGTGTTTTTTATTCCTATTAATAAACGATGAAAATTTTAGGAAATGTTGTTAACCTCCTTTGTTTCTAACACATTCAGCTAGCCGATTAGGCATAGTTACAATGAGTGAATTTATGCTAATCTGAGGTACACTATCTACGCTTCTAAAATTCGTTGTGAAGGACATCTACATTGTTTGGGAGTCGCTGTAGATCATTTATTCTCCGTCCTACCATATTCCACACATGTTCGATTGGTGATAAGTCTGGCGAACGAGAAGGTCATGGAATCAGATCAACATTCACAATATTTAGAAACTTCATAGCAACGCTTGCGGTATGCGTCCGATCATTATCTTACTGAAAAACTGTATTTACTATTTCTTGCCGACATTGACGTAATACTTGTTCAAGACGTTGTTACCGTACCGATTTGCATTTAATGTTCCCTCAATAACTACTAGAGTGGATCTCCTTGCATGGCTGATAGAAATAAAAATAGAAATTGTGGCGAAACTGCCTACCACGCGAGCGGCAACATCAAGAATTCATAATTTGGCCTTTCGTAGACCGATTAGTCTACCAAGTTCAAACTCGGTTAACGGATGGAAATTTGTACGATGTCGTACAGGGGGCACTATTTCAACTGTAATGTGTATACTTATTAAGCTTGCAAATATGCTTAACATTGACACTTAAGTAATTAATGTCAAATGACAAGAACGAGTTTTTGTTTCATTGTCGATGATTGCTTGATTAATCTTTATTGTATCTTACTGAAATTTTCATATTTCAATAGAATATATATATATATATATATATATATATATATATATATATATATATATATATATATATATATATATACAGGTGTCCAGTTTAAGATGAAATGCATGGGGATATTGGAAACCGTTAGAGATACGAAGATGGTTAAATGGAGAAAAGTTGCGTCATTATATGCCCAAGAAGTAACCATGGTTACATGTCAAAAATCCTTCCATTTACTAGACACAGGGTGATAACTGAAAATATGCGTTTTCTAAAATCGCTATATCTTGTTTCTTGCAAGAGATACATCCACGATTTTTGCAGGATGGGGTAACAGGTAGCGAGGATTTCAAAATGATTTTGAAAAATCTAGGCCTACTAGATTTTGAGATAATGCACGCAACTTTCGATTTTCTTATGGACGCCATATTGGATTTTTGCATTTTGAATTCTTCATAAAAATGCTTTTCAACCATATATCATATGTTTATAATCTGCCAATGAGAAAGTGTCAAATTACACAATTAAATTTATATCAAAGCAACCTTGACATATTATGTATTTTAATTAAATGAAAATTAATCTACAAATTAAACTAACTATTGAGAACAATATTATTGATTATTAACATAAATCATAATAATAAAAGTGACAAAAACAACAAAAATAAAATTTAATATTATACTGAATTTTACTATTAATTAATCCATGCCAATAAATGCCAGAGCTCCTGATCTCTCTCATTGATTTCTTTGTTGGGCTATTTAAAAACGAATTTATTCAAAGTGTATAACAATGAGGACGAATTACGTGATGCAGTTATCAATTGTTAATAAAATTACGGAGATGATAAGGAACTCTTGTGATGCAGTGCTAACTCGATGCAGATGGTGTTTGCAGGAGAATGGAGGTTTATTCGAGCATTTGATTAATTAATAGTAAAATTCAGTATAATATTAAATTTTATTTTTTGTTTTTTTTTGTCACTTTTATTATTATGATTTATGTTAATAATCAATAATATTGTTCTCAATAGTTAGTTTAATTTGTAGATTAATTTTCATTTAATTAAAATACATAATATGTCAAGGTTGCTTTGATATAAATTTAATTGTGTAATTTGACACTTTCATTGGCAGATTATAAACATATGATATATGGTTGAAAAGCATTTTTATGAAGAATTCAAAATGCAAAATCCAATATGGCGTCCATAAGAAAATCGAAAGTTGCGTGCATTATCTCAAAATCTAGTAGGCCTAGATTTTTTCAAAATCATTTTGAAATCCTCGCTACCTGTTACCCCATCCTGCAAAAATCGTGGATGTATCTCTTGCAAGAAACAAGATATAGCGATTTTAGAAAACGCATATTTTCAGTTATCACCCTGTGTCTAGTAAATGGAAGGGATTTTTGACATGTAACCATGGTTACTTCTTGGGCATATAATGACGCAACTTTTTTCCATTTAACCATCTTCGTATCTCTAACGGTTTCCAATATCCCCATGCATTTCATCTTAAACTGACACCCTGTATATATAATAAATTATATATTATATAATATATTGTAGAAAGTGTTGACAGTACTTTGAACGATATAATGTCATGTGTCCAGAAAGAATAGCTCCAGATTGAAGATATTTTCTGAAACTGTACAGAAAGTCGCATTTAAAAATCGACGAAAAATACTTTTTCTAATGGAACATGTATACAATATTCAGTCGATAGAGAATTAAATTTGAGCAAAAGTGGTCATATGGATTTCTATCTTACAGTAAAAATAAAGATTTTATGATTTTTAATTTCATCATGTAGGCTATGATTCAAAGTAATGTTTTATTTTATGAATTTGAAACGCTCTAAAGAATAAATAATTAACAGGTCTTAAATTAAATGCTGGAAGAGGTCTCCTTTTGTTATACATTTTTCTACGTCCTTATAAACACGTCTTGTGGCCTTCAAAATAGTTCTAGCATCAATACTGTTAATAATATGAATAATCGTTAGTTGGAGTTCGATATTTGTATACAATTCATTTTTAAACATCCTTCAAGTAAAAGCCCAAATTATGTACGGATACCGAGGAGGCCAGAGAACAGGACCATTCGTAGCTACATCTATTACCAAAAATTTCTGAATGAAAAATAGACAATCACTTTTGAATCAAGCGTATTTGATGAAATTCAAAAATCGACAAAATCTCTTAATTTTTACTGTAGGATAGAAATGCATATGACAACTTTTGCTAAGAATTTAATTCTCTATCGATTGAGAATATTGTATACAGGTGTTACAGTAGAAAAAGTATGTTTTAGTCGATTTTTCGAGAATGCGGTTTTCAATTGTTTTTGTTTTACCATCGTAATCAGCGTAAAATACACACTACTTTGCTAATTTAACTGACTTCGTAGCTCCATTAATAAGTTAAATAGTGCAGACTTAACTTGAAAATTATATATATATATATATATATATATATATATATATATATATATATATATATATATATACATGGTGATCAAATTCAAGTGTGCACTATTGCTAACATTTTTATTATTGAAATAGTAGCATTCCTTCCGCTGATTAACGTGGTGGTAACGGAAAAACAATTGAACATAGCGCTTCCGAGTTATTTTAAAAAATGTAGTTTTCCTAAATGGAACACCCTGCATATTTATACCATAATCGTTTGCCAACGCTTTTTTTAATATAAAAGGTTATTGTGAATTTCTGCCTAAAACAAAAAATAAAGGAAATGTGAGCCTATTTACCATATCATCCTGGCGGGCATAAAATTTAAAATAAAAACAAAACATAACGAATCAATTGATCTAATTTTTGTTGAAATTATTAGAAAAGCTTAAATTAAATGTTCGAATACATCTCCTCCTTGCTCAATAGATCTTTGGGCACACTTAAATACTCATCTTGCAGCCTTTAAAACCGTACGTTGCTGCGTAAATTAGTCATCGTCTGAGTAGGCCTGTATTTATAGGGCACGTATTTATGTTTTTTCATAATCTTCCGTATAGTTCCGAAACATAATCCACAATCTCTCATGCAATGTCGTATGGAATTTTCGCGATTTCAAAATAAGATAGCTCATTTATTTCCGTTTTTTCATTCATCACAAATATTTTTTTTTAACATACTTTTGGCAAAAACATTTTCATTTGGTCTAAATTTTCTGTATAATTTCAGAAAATATCTTCGATCTGGAGCTATTCTTTCTGGAAACGGCATTATATCGTTCAAGTACTGTCAACACTTTCTTGACATATTATGTATGCTTCAAGCATGTAATTTTATTAGTATATATATATATATATATATATATATATATATATATATATATATATATATATTATATATATATATATATATATATATATATATATATATATATATATATATATATATATATATATATATATATAGGTATATATTTTATTAAATGATAGTTCTGTACATATATTTAGTGGAATATGCCCAATCGTATGGCGTGAATATGATTTTTTTGTTGTACTCATTTGTTTATTTTCCATAGCCATATTTCATAATTGTAAATGAATTCCTTAGTTAATTTTATAAAAGTGTGATTACTACATGAAAGGTTCAAATCGAAAACGGTGCGTCGTAGCGACTTCAGACAAGAGTAACATTCTTTTATGAAAAAATCGAAATTCTTTAAATTTTATGTTAAAATTATGAGATTTTGAAAACCAAAAATTATGATAACAATGTACAATTGCAAACGAGCTAAGAAATCATATTCACGCCATACTATTGGGCATATTCCACTAAATAAATGTACAGAACGCTATCATTTAAAGGAAACTATTTTGAAGATATTTGAGTTAAACTGATGTTAGCACCGTCTTACAAGAGCTCCAGTTCTCTTAGGAAGTATTTTCTATTAAGGTATTATGTTACGAAGTTTTTGTTGTAATTGTACAGCCTGTATGTGTATATATATATATATATATATATATATATATATATATATATATACACAGGCTGTCCAAAACTCTTTTACAACAGAAAATAATATATATATATATATATATATATATATATATATATATATATATATATATATATATATATATATATATATGATTTCTTCTTTTCCTATTTGGTATGATTTCACTTACTCCTGTATCGCATTACTAGGGAAACGTGACGTATTATTATTATTATTATATATTAAGGCAGGCAAAATCTGAGATAATTTCTAACCATTAAAACTTTAGATTTACATTTAGGTACTGTCAACTAAGTTGTAGTTCCAATTTTCGAATAAAATACAATAAAAATGGCACTGTACTAAAAAGGATACGTTCGAAAAGTAATGTGGTAAACCAACAAATTTTTTGTGCAGTGTGCAGTTATCTACACATGACTGCATCACCTGGTACGGACACAAACTTTAAAAAAAATCAAAAGTTTCTGTTTATTCTCTTAATCTAAAATAGAGGTCCTTTGTTGATCATCTTAACCAGGTTAATAATTCATAATATGATAGTCTTTTATAATTCAATTCTTGCTAAACAACAATTCGTCGTCTTTTCCGGCGCGTTAATTTTTTTTTTCAATATCAATTAAATTAAGTTCAATTTAATATTTCAGTATATATTTTAATGAGTTGTAGTACCTACATTTGCCTAAAGTGCAATGGCGGTGCCCCTTTCTCAGGGACTCATTGCTATTACATTCTTCGTAACGATCACGTTTTCACTAAAAATAAAGTTTATATTGATTAAATCCTAGATACATGCAGTGAACTATGAGTTTATAGCGTTAGGGTAATCGCATAGTAATAAGTTAGCGATTTCTGAAGGTTACGTCTGGAAAGTTAGGATAAGCACTAGATATTAAGTTTGTTTCATTATACTGCGAGTATAAACTAACAAGCGCTACGTGTATATAAAGATCTTTGAATAAACTGTCTATAACCTTCTCCATACTACATACTACAGTTATTAGAATTTTCTTAAAATATATGCAAAATAACTACAAACATAGAAACTAAAAAATACGATGGTCCCACACATGACTTTATTATTGCTTTGTTACTCTACATTAACAAAGAATATAAAGATACATTAAGATTGCTTATACGCACTCCACCTAACCATATGACGTATGACTTTTATTAATGTACTAATATTTTTGCTAATAAGAAATGTTCAAACCAGAGTATTTTTTTCTCTTACTCACTTAATCAGTGACTCTCACAATCGCTTGCCAATTAGAAAGTATAAAACAACAGATACTTCTCTATATTGAACTTAATATTTCAGTCACGCAGTATTCTTTACAAAACTCTTTTCACCCACCCTGCGCTTTTAAATCTATTATATAAAACTTTCCCGATAGTATGTTGAAGTATTAGGATTATTACGTACCATTCTGAACATTTTCGTATTTTATAGTACTCATTGTAAGTCGTTTGGATTATAAGTATTTGCATGTTAATTTATTTCTTTTTGTAGATCTTGCGGAGCTTTCGCCAGGCGTAGCATATAAAGTCATGTAAAAAAGTATTGGTTTATACAATGTAAATATTTGGTCATTGAAAGAATTAATTTGGAGAGGAATAATTTGTGAAGGTGAAAATGTTACGCACGCCCTTAATTTTCGCACGGGTATGGTGTTTACGAATTGAACCCTTCTCATGAGATTTTTTTTTTGAATTTTAGAGGAAGTGCGTCATTATTAGACTCGAGGGTGAAGTGTTGACTAAGTAAGAGCGAAGTTGAAAAAGCCTTTGTTTATTGCAAACGGAAATCTAGCTCAAGCGTAAGTACGGTGTTTCAAGCATTTTAATTACGGACTGTTTGAAATTTATTTAATAAGGTTTTTGTCTAGTTCTGAATCATTATTTAATGGAAAGTGCTTCCAATTTCAAAAGACTTCCCATTTTATTTTAAAGACACAGAGGCTCAGCCGATTTAAAAATCAAAATGTAGATGCGTGTGTTGTGCAAATAAAAAAAGCACCTTTTAACGTGTAAATAGGGTTAACCTGTTGAGTAACGAAAGAAGCAAGCTTAAACCAAAATCAAAATACCGAAAGTCAAGTTGATTGAGGACAATAGGGGGAGGGGGGGGGATCCTCAAAGATTATGATTGTTTTCCTTATCTGTGAGTGCTGAATTTAGTGATCGATAAAAGGCACCATCATAAAGCATTTTATTTATTGTAGAGGTTCATGGAAGAATTAGATACTAAAAATTCCATCTGTTTGTCTTGATTATGGCTGTCTTTAATCCCTTAGATATTGAATCGAAGTGTACGTCAGTTACTGCAGGGTTTAAACTCTCATTTATATTAACGGTATTTGTAGATTTAGTTTATCCAGAGAATTAATTTAAACACCTGTTTTAAGAAATGATATTGATTAATATACAAGGGTACTGAAATTATACTTATTCATTTTTCAATATGAAAGAATTGTTCGACAACCATGTGGCGTAACAATGAAGACGCAAGTTTTTTCGAAAAAAACAACATTTTATTTCTCAATATAGTCTCCTGCTCGCTGAATACACTCGGTTCGATGATATTTCAAATTAGCAATGCCTTTGTCGATGAAACTAAGTCCTCGAAACGAAAATCTCTTACCACCAAGCTATTTTTTAGGTTTAGAGAGTACTGAAATTAAAGACAAAACCGTTAAGTAAAAACTGATAGGTAAAAAATTCAAGTTGTAACAGAACAACATATAATAACATAAATTTATTTATTTTACATTTTAATTATTTAAATTTGTGTAGAAAATTAATAAAAATACATACCCAACAGATAAGTATTTCAATTATGAGTTATAATCGTAAACGTTTGCATCTTAATAAAACATGTGATACTTGAAACGCAATAAGTAAAGATACGTATTACGTTATCATTATTCTGCAGTATTTGGGAAGCATCATAACGTAAAAAAATTGGTGTTTTGGGAAAATACACGTACCTTCAGGGAATGATAGATCTAATCATTTTAACACAAAACTTTCATATAAACGTAAGTCCAATAGTGCTTCGTGTACAAGATACAGGGTGTCAAAGTTAATAGCCTGCCAAAGCAGTAGGTAATAAATAAACAAACATGCAAGTATTTTAGAAACTGATAACGTTATCGATTGATACGAAGTATACTTTTTTATCTGAAAAACATCAAGGTTTTGCATTTTAATAAAAAAAATCCAATTTACTCCAGTGGCGTAGAAATTAGGGATTAAAATGTTTATTATGTATTGTATTAATAAGCTAAAACCAATGTACTTTATATCTCTATTTATTATAACAGGAATGAGAAAAACACCTGCAGTGAAAGCAGTGAGTGAAAACAATAGGGTACATAAGCAGCAGCACACACAATACGAAGTTAGTTCAGTTCGAGTAACACGAAGCAGGAGCAGACAGTGCCAACTTCGTTATTTTAAATAGAACAACCTATATATTATTACATTTTTGAATTCCTCGTTGAATTTAAAAGTCACTTTAATAACCTTACTATGGGTCTACGACGCATTGCTTCTGAGTTATTTGACATTTTGTAGAAAAATGACGTTTGCAGTGCCTCCGAAAACTTTCAATATCTCGAAGATGGATACCGGTAGAGAGATGTGGCTTGTTTTTACTTCCGAAAAGGGTACTGCATCATTCTCATTCATTGCTAAAAATCTTGCTTTTAGAATTCAATAATTGGTATCGCTCCGAAGATATTTTTTCAAACATGGATAACTTGATTTTTTAAACTGAACCATAATATTTTCTTACATCAGCGGATAGAAAATTAAATTTCCTTTCCATTGATGTAACATTATCGATATTTTGGAGTGATTGTTTTCGAGATATTCACATTTTCATCTAATTTCAGTTTTATTGCGCATCGCCGCGGTGTTATATTTTATCACTCTACTAAATGCTTTTTAATTTCGACAATGCTTGAATGGTCGGTAGATAAAATGCATTTATTATCTCAGCAAGCCAGGTCTTAACTTTGATGAAAAACGCTCTTAATCTTCTGTGTTTTAGTCTCGATTTTAGTTACTCGTTTGATTTGTTAGCGTCCACATTAGTAAATTATAATATTGACTGTTCCTTGTGTTTTTCTTTGTTCGTTTATTTAAGTAAATAATTCCTCTAGTGTAGTTTTTACATCTTCACATCGTAGTAAATTATTTACAATGGCTTATTTAACGGAAGCGCTTTCCATTGAGATATTAATGATGGTCGGATATGGTGACCGAAGTCCTACTTTAGCTGAGGTAGCTGAATTATTTCAAGGAAATCATACCGATTTACCGGGGCTTTCTGCAGGCACAATTAGCAAAATAGAAAGGTGCTATAGATTGGGTCATGTCAGAAATCTGCCAAGACAAAGATGAGAGACAGTTGACAAAAATACAAAGTTGAACGTTCTGTTGGCTATTCAAGAAAACCCCATCATTTCGGCACGGAAATTAGCGCGCGATAATAAGGTCTGTCCTAGAACTGTTTTAAAGGTTTTAGAAACTGCAAAGATGCACCCTTACAAGATACAAATGCTACAAGAATTGACCGATGAAGATTCAGACCGACGAATTGATTTTTTTGAACGAATGATGGACTTCTTCGGATGAATGTACTTTCTCATTGCATGGTGAACTGAATCATCACAATTGTCATTATTGGTCTGACCATAACCCCCATTGGATATGGGAAACTCACACTCAACATCCACAAAAATTAAACGTATGGGCTGGGATTATTGGAGATCGAGTGGTAGGGCTATTTCTCTGAATGGTAATCTTAGTGTGAGTTATAAAATTTTATGCTCATGGATGACCTGCTCCCAAATTTAAGGGGCCTAATATCAAATAGCAATCCAAATGACGTGCACGAAAGAATTTTTTTTCAGCAAGATGGCGCTCCACCGCACTATGCATTACCAGTACATAACTATTTAAATCAAATTTTTCCAAATAGATGGAGTGGTCGAAGAGGTGCACTTGAATGCCTACCACGATCCCCGGATCTTAATCCACTTGACTTTCTTTATGGGGATATCTGAAGAGTAAGGTTCATGATACATTACCGACCGACTTTCAGGATCTGAGGGACAGAGCTTTCACAAAAAGATAGGGGTGGCTTCATTCCCGGGGGTGGATATATGGAGAAACTGTAACCCCCAGATTGAGGGCTGGAAACAATTATAAAGGATGCCTATCATGATTTTTCTCCCGGCCTTCGCCTCTTTGAGTTACAGAATTTACTCCACTTAGAGTATCCACCCTGTATATTGAACTAGTGAACATTCTTTGTATTTGAATATGAATTTTATAAAAAAAATGCATACATTTAAGAATGAAACTACGCCTTTGGAAATATATAAATTGCAAACGCATTAAAATATTTTTGTAAATATAACATGAATTATTTATTCAAGTGCAAAGTAAGTTTACAAATTAACATTTAAATTTTAATGAAGTATAAAATAGTATTTATATCAAAAACAAATTTAAAATCCAATTGAAAAATCGTAGAAGATCACGAGCCACCACTACTTATATCCTTGACATGTAGTTTTAGGAAATGACAAAGGGAGGCAGCACTGGTCAATAAACTTAATATAAAATTTTATAAAAATTATTAAGAATTGAAACAAATTAAACAGCGTTTGAAAGATCATGTTTTGATCATCCAATATTTCATAATAGTTTTACAAATAACTTTTGCGTACTTCATATTTTTGCAAAAAAAGGTTTAACGGAGACTACTTCTTATGGTGGATTAAAACCTTCGGTATAAATTAATTAAGCAATCGATTTTGATGGGATAAATAAACCTGTCCATTATATTAGGATATCTAAGTTTTTTAAAAAATAGTAAATTGAAAATTCATGTTAGATTTAGAAAATTATTCTGAAATTTGTGTTCTTTGACGCATTAAATGTAAACATAAGCAAAAAAATTTAACCAGGACTATTTACAGTAATTTATGTACACAATCTTCATTTGACTTTAACGCGAGCCAGTCACAAATCTGATCACGTGCCAATTTGAAGTGTCTTTATAGTCTTCATTTAACATTAAGGGGAGAAACTGACAAATCGGATCGCGTGACATTTTGAATTGTTATTGCACAGTTTCGTCTTACATCGACGCGAAATTGTTAAAACTTTGTGTTTTACAACCATTCTAATTATGTAATTTGAAATGGTATAAAATTTCAAATTTTAAAATTGATAGGTTTTTGTTGGAAATCATTAAATATTTATAACGTTGTTTAAATCTATTAGTGGTTATAAATTAGATTTAAAAGGGCTTAAGCGCCGGATTACGAGATTACGAGTGAATATTGTTTTGTGCATTTAAGTTAGACAAGTAAATGCTAACAAAGATGTGTGCTAGATGCATTGCACTTTAAAAGAACTAACGAATATAAAAATTTATAAATTTAATAAAGTAAAAGGTGAATTAACATGGTGCACAATTAATTGGTTATAATTGGAAGGTCAAAAGATTTGTTTAAGTTATATGGAGGTATAGAACTTAAATAAATAATAAGATGAACATCAAATATATTAAATAAATGCATGTTGATTCTGGACAGTGGTACGAAATAAATAGTGAAGTTCAAATAAACGTCAAGCTTTCTTATGCCAGTAAGCGAAAACAGGTGTAATGGTTTGTATTAGAAACAGCTGTTTGTCTTCATTACTGGAAAGGAAACAGATTGATTTGTCAAGCAATCGATTAAAGTTCACAGAAACTGGAGCATTATTATAGCACACTTACCTTGGAATATATTACGAGTGTTTGTGCATATCGTGATCCGGAAGGAGGTACCTGATATTGGATTATTAATTTTAGTTAACTAAGAGACCTTATATATAATATTGAAATAAGTAAATAGTGGCGTGCTGGTAGTAGATTTAATTTGTGAAGTAAATTTAAATTATTGATAGAGTAAATAAATTGTGTCTGAACTTGACCATTGAATGTATATGTACATAGTGGTGTTCATTTATTCTATTTATTATAAATGAAAGTAGATAACACCACCATATTAAGTTAGAAAGAAGCACATGTATTTACTTAATACAAAATGGAGTATAAAATTTCCACTTATATTTAAACTAACTATGCCATAGATATTCTATATTTTTGACAGTTAGATTAGAAGAAATTAATATAAATTTTTCTACACCTCAATCATTTTATTTTAAGAAAGATATAATGAACATTAAAATTTATCATTGTAAAGCGAGCGTTTGGAACACTAGTTGCATGTTTTTAACTCAATTCCTTAATAATTAACAATTATGACTACATGTTAGAGATGAATTTCATTAAATTAACTATAGGGAAATTTTCACAAAACAAGTCACAAGCAGATTTGAGTAACCTCATAATATTATTAAATAAATTGTATACTGATTTTATACAGTACAACATTTTGTCGAGGTGTTGAATCTCCATTAGTAGTATTAAATAATAATAACTTTACCAGAGTTGACCCCTGTTTCGCTTAATTGATTTGATTGACTTGATTTGAATAATGGGTTTGTTTGATTTGATCGAGATTGGTTGATTTGGTTTTATAAATTTCGACTGGTTTTATTGTTCGATTGGTTGATTTGATTAATTTCTCATTAATTTTTGACAGGGGGCGAAGTCCGAGAACAAGTCTGACGCCCTATACTTCCATTATGAGTTAGCATGAGGACCCGCGTGATAGAATACAATTTCAAATATCCCGTCAAAAACAAAAATGGGATCCAAAGTGGCCGACAAAGCAAGTTAGCTTACAACATTTAATTATGACTTATAATTAAAGACAAATTGTCTGCGGAATTTTGGGGGGATGGCACTAGAATCCTAGTATTCTGTACCTGTCTTATGAATACTATTTCCAATTTCCCTCCAAAACAAAATAGCCGACTCGTAATTAAAAACAGATTGCTTTGCTTAATTGATTTGACTGATTTGATTAACAGATTTGTTGATTTGGTCGAGATTGATTGATTTGGTTTTTGGCTAATTTGATTGGTCGTTTGACTGGTTTAATTAATTTCTGTCTTTTTACAAGGGTACGAAGGACGGAACAAATTCCGGCGTCCTATACCCGTCTTATGAGATAGTATTATTAAAATACTATTTAAAATTTCTCTATGATAAATAAAAAAGAACATTAGTACATTAGTTGTTTTAATTACGACTTAGGTCGTGTCCAACGCGAGATTCTAGCTTGAAACTTGTTTCGTCTAAAGATAGCCTGGTACAGGAAGCAAGGTACAATTAAAAACGGAAATATAGTCGCCATTAAGAGATTTGACTAATTGCATTGATTAAATGAATTTGGTGCATTGATTTGAACCACTACTTTCAATTTTGACTCATAGTAACAACAAAAAATCTTTATTATCGACAATCGAACTCTATTACAGAAACACTGTTTCAAATTTCCCACCTTAACGATTGCAGGGACCTTCATGTACTTTTGAAAATATACCGCTAGGTGCAGCCACGATCATTTCTATTACAGAAAACATTCATAAGTACCCACAACCACTAATTCAGATTTGGCGCCAAGGAGGCCACGACTCTAACACAAGTTCCTATGTCTGTCTTACGAGATAGCATGAGGGCTCCTTTGTTTTCAAATTTCCGGCCGTAACGATTACAGGGACTTACATGTACCGTTAGGTGGAGCCACGATCTACCTCTATTACAGAAAATATTCATTAGTCCTATAAATACACAATCAGATGGCGCCACAAACAATGTGGCAGAAAAATGGACGACAATCCACGCCAAAAAATGGCCGCCACCAATCACAAAGTGGGTGTGCTATTAGACAACCAGAATGCTTGGCCTGAGGTATGCGGCAGAACCAATCAGCTACATGACCACTTAGAGGTTAGACGGTTACGTGACTACTCACTCCCTCCCCCATCACCCACCACTCCTACACCCACAATTTGTAGGGGTGGTTACGTGACTACCCCCTCCACTACCCCAACCATCCCCTACTTTACCCTCATGACTTAGCGGCGTGACCACGTGGAGGCGTGACCACAACTTTAATTAATTATGACGTCACGTCCACAAGAAATCTCCTTCCATTACTTAGGTAAATATGTAATGTCTGGTGTTTTGATAGCCGCATATACCATCTCATTGTAAAAAAGAAACAAGAGATTAGGTAATTACTGGCAATTTAATCAAATGTATGTGCTTTGACCTTTTACATACTCCCTTCAATATTAAATATTAAACTGTTTGGGTGTTTGCCTGATTGCAGATAAACAATTTGCCTTGAGTGTCCATTATTGGTACGGTCACGCTAAACGATCTAAAGAAAGATTCTTTTTTTCTAGCCTCGAATAGGGCTGGAACCTACATGTACTTTGCTAGAGTACCGCTCTAAGCAACTGAGTTATCGAGATACAAGCCCCAATCAATGTAAAGTTTGTCTTAATGTATATAGAACTGATTACCTTCCGTGTATCTCAAATGACATGGTGTTTTCAAAATAATTTAAAGGACTAAATCGAAATATACCTCTTATGAATATTTTATACGACGAATATTTTCGAATAGGTTCAGAAAAGGAGAATTTAATAAAATTTCAGATAAAGTTCGTATAGCGCTTGTTGTATAAACGTACAATCATACATTTAAAATATGAAGCATAATCTTATTGCTTTTGAAAACAATAGCAAACGGGTGAAACGGAATATTGATATTTAAAGTAAATTGAATACTCCACATATTTATTTACCAAGAACAAAATGGAAAAAGCAATGAGATGCAGATGGAACGTTTATTAGTTTTTCACATCAGAACGTTTAATTAAATGTCATTTATCTGGTTTAAATTTTGTTGTCAAGCGCTACTCAGAAGCTTATATTCCTTTTGAAGTTAGTAACGTACTTACAAATCGCCAAAATTGCGCAAAATATACTCTAAATAAATTATATATGACGTTAATTAAGGTTGAAACACTGCTAATCC